>JAHBCN010002934.1:0-82816 GCA_019359885.1 Listronotus oregonensis
GATTGAAGATGGATTCAAAGAACAAATTAGAAGTGCATTCGAAAAAAACACCGAACATGAGATTGAGGTAATTTTTTTATTGTATAAATTGCATATTGGGTAATTAAAAACTAAACATACTATAAATACTTTTTTTACTAAATGATAACTTAAAATATTTAAAAAAATAAATTTTGGAAACTTGCATTTCTAACTAAACCTAAGTATCGGCTAAAATTTAAAAATGAGAACCAGATCTTTCTTTTATTGGTTAGAAATTATATTATGGATAGGTCGGATTCATCGAACATGTTATTTTTATTGGAGTTTACAACAATAATAATATAGATTAGAAAAGAAGTGTAAGTCAACCAAATTTAAATAGTAGGAAATATTATATGAAAAAAGAAACATGGAATACTTTTGAACATATTACTAACACCAAAGTTTATATCAAATATTTTTATTCAAATTATACAGTTAAATCAAATTCTATAAAAATAAATATGTTTAGTTATTTCTTATCCTAGAATTGATGGGTAAAATGTGAAATTAAATAAATTACTATTAACGAAACAAGTTCAATTTAAAAATGTTTAATCGACGGTATAGTAATTAATGTGCAATCCAGTGGCGGCTCGTGGTACCTAAAACAGGTGAGGCCCAAAAAAAGAATAAATTTCCACGTCACCTTGGTGCTTCAACACCTGAGGTATTATTCACTGACGCGTTGAAGTTTTTTTTTATGGACTTCATCGCCAATAGCCCTACTAAAACCATAATAAAATAATAAAAATAACTTAACAACTCTACAAATTTGTACCTTATTCAAGTACAAAAAAATAATAACAAAAAATAAAACATGTCTAGCGACAACAAAAAAATGTTACTTGTTTAAGTAGTACTAAATGCTAAAAAACACAAAATAGATCTCTTATTGTTAAAAAAAAAAAAAAAAATAATTCTCTTATTGTTAAAAAAACAAAAATAATTCTCTTATTGTTAAAAAAAATAAAAAATAATTATGTAAGGATATTGATAGGGACAAATAAACACTTATTTGTGTTTATTCACCTTCAGTACCCATAGAGAGAGAGGGGAGAGAGAGAGAGAAAAAGAAGAGAATAAAAAATGATCATCATCACAAAATAAGTTCCTTATACGCGTAATTAAGAAAATAATTAAAAATTAAATTTAGGCAAAATAATGAATAATTAAGAGTTTTTTACTTTTGGTAAATTAAGTCTATTCGACGGTTTTTCAAATTTGCAAATTTATCTATAATATCCCATAAAACTGGGTATCCTCACTAACACTTTGTAAAATTCCTTTTTCAATAGCCATCATTGACAAACCCGTTAAACGCTCTTGTGTCATGGTAGACACGAAAAATCTCTTTCTACCGTTACACTTGTTGCGGGGATAGTTAATACTAGGCAAAAGAGTTTATAAGTTTCCGAAAAGATCATTTTAAATTCCTTGTATAATATTTCTATTATTTGTTGAACATCGAGATTACAAAATTGTTTGTCCCTGTTCGTTTTTTAGTCGGTCTAATTCAAAAACATTTGGATACATTTTTAATAAACATTCAAATGATTTTTCGGGAAAATTCTTAGAATATTCGGTAAATTTTGAAGAATCTACTAATGAAAGAAAATTTAAATCGTGGAGATTATTAAAACGAGTACTTAACTGAAGGGATATACAATCTATAATTTCGTAGTACAATATTTTATAGCCCGAAAAGATTTCTAATTCATGACCACTTTTTCCCCTTTTACTTGGTAATTCAGTTCTGTTTTTTGCCCAATTAAAAAACCCTTTAAACTTTTCTTCATTTCTTAATTCGGAAATTCGTTGAGCAGCGATTTTGATTTGGTTAGAGCAGTAGTTTATATCTAGAGTTTTATTTTGCAGAATTTGAAAAAGTAAATCAGTGCACGCGAAAATTTCGTAATAGATCTTGGTCAAAATAGCGAAGTCGAAGTCTTGAAAATGTTTTAGAAATCCTTTTGCCGAATTTACTGATTCTGAACCTGGTTTTGTCATCAATTATAGTTTGGAACACTAATTTTAAGTTATCCCATTCAATGGCAACTAAATTTAAAATTTTGGAACGGGTATACCAGCGAGTTTCGACCGATCTTGGTATCCTTTTCCGACTATTTGATCGAGAACAAAGGCGCGCTTCGCTGAATTATGAAAATAGGTTGGTATACCTAACAAAGTACAAAAAAAAATTCGACTTTTATCGATTTGTTTAGTGCCTTGCTGCAGCACAAGGTTTAATCTATGTGCGCAGCAATGGGTAAACCAAAGCCAAGGGGGCTGAAGATTTTATCTTTGCTTGAAGCCCATTTAGCTCGCCAGACATAACACTGGCCCCGTCATAACACTGAGCCACTAATCTTTCCCTAAAATTATATGGCTCCAGAACGCTCTCTAACAAATTATAAAGAGCATCTGCTGTTCGATTTTCGCTGACATCAAAAAAACCCAAAAATCTCTCATACAGACACCCTTTTATGACGTATCGAATAGTTATCGCACATTGGGAACGCTCTGTTATATATGTTGTATCATCTGCCATTACACCGAAAAAAAGACATTCCTTATCATTTACTTCATTTTTAATAAAATCTGTCAAATATTCATGAATACAAGAAATTAGTTCGTTTTGTATGGTTTTAGACTGCCCTGTAAAAATGTTGCTAAATTTTTCACAATGTTCAGTAAGGTCTTGATTACGTTTAATTAAGCATTTAAAAATTTTTTAAAATTTCCTCGATTTATTGACTCTAAACTTTCATTATGTCCCCGAAAAGGTAGTTCTTGTTTTCCCAACGTAAGTGTAACATCAATTAAATAACTAATTAATAATCGATTTCTGCGAACATTTTCGTTGTATAAAATTTTGTTTAAACTAGCGTTTTCCTTTAATGCATCCTGAATGGTGGCCTATTTTGCTCTAACCGCACCAAAGCCATGAAGTTTTTTATGTCTCTTTAGAAGCCTCGTGCATTTGGTACTACGAAAAAATTTTTCAAGTCCCTAAAACCATCTTTTGAGCACCATGAATTTTTCGCCTTACCCAATAAAATACACGGCCAGCAATACAGACTCTGTTTATACGAACTCCCGCAAAGCCATTTATAACTATCATACCAGAAGTTTGAAACGTTCCGAAGTCTCCCGACCCACCCTCTTTTCGCTAATAACCGCCATTAATTTTGGTGTTGGCCGACTCTCTAATATTTGCCGTTTTTCCACTTCAGGTCGTCGCGAGAAAGGGGTTTCAAGCAAAGATAAAACAATATCGTGAGAGGGATTCATTATTTCGATAAGTATTTTTAAATTAAAACCGGTACAAGATAAAACAAAGTAACAAAGCAAATATTTTTAAACCAAACCAACCAAAAAAAAATTATGCTGTGGCTATTATTAAAATACAAAACAAATAGGTACTGCTTACCAGGTTTTAGGGCTTATGCCTTACCTCGAAAGTCTAAAATCGCCAAACACAAACACCTGTTTTAAACCAGAAAGATTAAATACTACCCCGCTCTCTCTAATAGGCCGTGTCTATAGCCTAAATTATTATTTAATATAACGGTCGCAGTTGCAATTCCTATGCCGTGATCTAATTATGAAACAAATAAATCACCTCACACCTGATTCTTCAAGAAGAAAAGAGAGGAGATGAACGAGATAACAATATAATGTTGCCAATTTCAAATACGCACCTTCTAAAGCGACCATTTGGCAATATGCAGCCGATACAAGCCCAAAATTGTGGGCCTCAACGGATGCAAAAATTCGCGTATTTAAATCCTCGTCTTGTGCAGTTTGCGTGGTGGGGTAGCATAGCGTTGCATCGGCGATTTGTGACGCATATGAAGCCCAAATTTCGGAGATTACTATTTTGTTACTATGCGATAGGAGGGTCTATTTGAGCGATTGGAAGGTGCGCGCGCTAAATTTAAAAGATATTATTTTAAATTATAATGTTATTTTAATGTTTTGATACTTTTAATAATTAGAAATTAGTTAAAAAGCGTTTTATATTTAAATAAATTTTACATTATATGTACTGCTGATTGTACCTGTAACAGTGTAATTTTACATGTGAGGCCCGGCCTCAGTTGCTTCATATGGCGAGCCGCCACTGGTGCAATCCAGTTAACATAGGCCAGGACGTGGGCTCGGTGGAAAATAACACCCTTTGTGGTTAAGATTGCTTCTAGCTTTATATTTTAAACTATTAAAAATAATTATAAAAATACCAGTTTTTTAGAAGAACATCTTTTACAGAAACTTAAAATTAAGAAATTTATCCTAAGAAAATATCATTTACGTCTTGGCCTCGACAGTTCAAAAAAACTGCAGTTTGTATAAAGGCCAAATATACGACTACACCCGCATTCAGCACAAAACACCGAAACATCTGAACGAGAATGTTTTAAAATAATTTATAAACAACTTTCTAATAGTGACAATACCCAATATAATAAATATTTCCTTAATAGCTTTATCTAGAGCAAAATTGTTACAATAACCATGAAATTCCTATAAAATAATTTTATTTTGTAAGTTATATTGTAAAATAAAAGCTAAATGAATGTTTATAGAACTATGCCATGCCATAAATGACGGAGTAAGATATTTTATAAGATTACTTTAAGAATATTCTTATCATTTTCTTATATGATTATGTGTTACATCATCAAATGCTCCCCACTAAAACCTTAAGCAGCTTTTTTGCGGCAATAATATAATAGCTATATAATACAACTGCTGCATAATTTATAACTTATAAAGCGAGAATATTTGTTGGTAAACGTTTTTGTTATATTTTATTGAGTATATATTTTATTTTGTAGAATGAAACCATATTTCATGGCAGAATAGTTTCTGATTCTGATGGAAAAATAAATAATCAGTCAGTTCTTCTAGAACTTACTCAGAGAAACAAGGGCCGTACTTTATATTTAAACCTATCAAAAATATCAAAATATTCACTTTTTCCTGGACAAGTAGTAACAGTTAAAGGAAGCTACGAAAAAACATCCGATAAGAAGAGAAATAAAATATTAGCCAAAGAAATTTATTGTGACACCATTTTTAATTTACCCCCCGAGCCTCCTGTAACTAATGGTATGCATTTTATTTTTCACATAAAATAAAAAATTTAATAATGCAGTGATTATTCATAGGGCTATAGGACTAAAACAAGTCACAATCATTTTAGCACAAAAATTTATGTAACTTAAATTGTGGGGCAATAAATCAAGAATAATGGTAAAGTCTAAAAATGTAGTAATATTCTTATAAAAAATAAATTTGTCGTTTCTCAGTTCGTTAATATTTATATACTTCTGACTTATGCAGATTGGAGTTATATAATTTTAATCTATGAAGGTTATATTTGAGATCTATAATTCTAGTACTGTGACTATGGTACATAACACTACCAATTGTGTTTTAAATAAAGCAATATCTTCCTCCTAAAAAATTATTATTTTGGAAATTAAGAGATGGTAAAGTATGTATTAAAGTTTGCAAGTTTGGCGTAATTTTAATTCAAACTTAAGGAGTTTGTTTCTTTGTTGTTTTCTTTTATCCTAAAAATAGGCACTGAGCTGCAGATGAACCTCTTTAAAGAATAAAATATTTAAAAAATAGTATATCTTAATAATATTTCCTTAATATGTGCTTTAGGCAATGTAAGGAAAAACAAAAATTAATACCTTTTTTACTTACATAAACTTACTATGTACTTTCCATTTTAAAATAAACTTAATGTCAATTCGAAAGAACTTCATAGATTTGCAATTAAGTTTATTGAGCTCATTTTTTGTGTAGTTACTTCCATATGGATAAAACTATATTAAAAAGGATTTATTTTGCTTAGGCGGTAATGTATTTTTTTGTAAAAGTACTAGTAAAATGTATTATAATAATTGTGATCTAAACCACTTTTTATTTTGAAATCACTTAAGCTATGGATAACAAAGATATAACCAGTAAATTTAGAGTGACGGTTAACAAAATACCAATTAATGTCGTTGGTATACGTTAGAAATAGTAAAGGGTCTAGAATACTGAGCTGTGGTACACCAACCTGAATATTGAATTGTGCTGAACCGGGTGACAACCAAATTACTACCGAGTCTTTAATTTTCTTCAGTAAAAAAATATCGATTTTAAATTTAAAAATGACGCCAGATGCCGGTTTTAGATGTAATAACATCTGTCTTCATTTCCTATTTAACCGAAAGTGGCTCGAATTTAGGTATTTTGAAATAAATTCCCATATGTATATATCTATATTCGAATTCTACAAGACATTTCTGATATAAAACCTGCAATATATCCTATACTAATCTTTGTTAGTTGTTTCGAGAAAATGGCGATTAAAAATGTTTAAACTACTGCACATTATGCAATTATACCTGGGAAAACAAATAAATATCACAAAAATTTAATATGCTTAATTTTATTCTTCTTTGATTGATCCCCTTTCTCTTTTTGGCGGAACCCATAAGACCTCTTCATGGAATTGGGTCGGGCCCATGACATCCTAATTCAGGGAAGAAAGAAAGGATTATTGCAAAAAAATATTGCTTATAAGAAAAAAATACTTTCTACAAAAAGTATACACAATTTTAAGCAGAACTCAAAAACTTAATCAAATACAGGGTGTTCCGTTTAAAAAAAAGAAGTTCCATTCGATTCCAGAAAAACGGTAAACTTGGCAACGACGCGGAGCTCACCATTCGATCCGGCGTAATAGACTACCCAAGTCTGACGTCAGGCGAGGGGGGCGGGGCTTACCAACCTTTCCAAACAAAACAATAATAACATGCAAATGCCCATAAGCGATTTTTAATTTTAGTTTATTTTATGTTCTGATTACAAATAAGACTGTTGAGGTGATTATTCGGGTGATTTGTGCACATTTTAAGAGTTTCAAGATATAACAAGCAGGACCTTAAAAAATATATATATTTTTTTAAAAACTTTACAAAATTTTATGAAAACCTATTTGTCTAATGGCACTTTGACCAAATCAAAACGTAAGCACCGTTATTTCAAAACGAAACCACTCCAAAAACCAAAATTAAAAATGCCTTATGGGCTTTTACATGGTATTATCCGTTTGTTTGGAAAGGTTGCTAAGCTCTACCCACAAACGTGACGTCACGACTTAGGGAGTCCATTTCGAACCTATGAGTACATAGTTTCATAAAAATTGGATGAACGGTGTGGGAGGTATTTCGAGCGTTCCATATTTATGTTACACTCTGTATATAAAAAAAATCGCAGCTGGGTAAAGATTAATTTAAATTTGTAAGGTAATTGTAGGGTTGTTTTTACTGATTTTTTCGTAGGAAAGACTAGGGACCGACCTTATATTGATCTTAACTGGCTTAATTTTCATGCTAAAGACGTTTTCTTTTTAAAAGAAAGGTCTTATTATATACGTAACGCACTAAACTACTATGGTCCAATATTTTTTAATCACCTGCCCGAAAAAATCAAAGATTTGCCGTTAAATCTTTTTAAGGTCAAATTAAAGCAGGTCCTGCTAAGTAATGCTTGCTACTCTTTTGACGAGTTTTATAAACTGTTTAAGTAACTAGTGTAGTTGTCTTTGTGGTAGATTTTATGTTTTAGTTATACATATTTTACTTTAACATAGTAATTTTAGTTGTCTTTGTGGTAGATTTTATGTTTTATTTATACATATTTTACTTTTACATAGTAATTTTAGTTTGTCAATGTATGTAATTATTTGTGACGTATGTAAAACCTTTATTGTGGTTGTAAACATGAATAAAATTATTATTATTATTATTATTATTACTTTAAAAAAGACTATAAGCTTTTTCTCCAAAAATGCAAAGTTTTCCCGCTATTTGACTTTGAATCTTTCAAATTTCCCATTTGACGAACAAAAGCTAACCATTAACATGCCGTAGATCGGTTCGTTTAATTTTGCTCTCTTTGATAAAATGCATATTATTCGCGAAAAACTCATTTAAAACGTCGATTTTTTTCGTTGAAAAACTGTTACTTTTAAACGCGAATAACTCGAAAAATATTAGTTTTACAAAAAAAATGTATAAAATATTTTTAACCTAAAATTACTTTTTTTTTGGATTCCCGTAGTTAAAATGTAATACAAAATTTCCACCCCCAAGATGGGATGGCAACCACCCCAGGATAAAAGCACTCTTCGGTATGATATAAACTTTGATCCTTGAGCTATTCCCTACCTTTTGTAAAAATTTCGGGTAAATCCATGTAGAACAAAAAAAAATCCGAGCCAAAATGCTTCATTTCCTGTACTGTATGTTTTTTTTTACATTTTATTAAAGTATATTTAAATATACTTTAAATATTATTCTATTAATTGGTGGGTTAGTTTTCTTTAGTTTTGGGCATTTCGGGTCAGTTTTGGTAAAAAAAAGAAAGAATTGTTTTTTTATTTAAATAAAAATTCTCTATTGTCGCTAAAGAAAAACTCTGATTAATGTTTCTTATGTTATAAACAAGTTCTGTGCAAAGTTCGATAATTTGGAGAGGGAGGGTTTTCGGAGTTTAAAAATGTTATTAAATTGTTCAATTGTTTAATTCAATTGAATTAATTTAAATCTTATTCAATTTGAATCTTTTTTTCTTTCGATTTTTGTACTCATTTTTTAATCGAAAGAGAAGAGAAGAAGAAAAAATTGGACAAAAAATTGATTTTTCTACGATTTTCATTATTACCCCAAAAACCCTCTGTACATTGTTTCTTATGCTGTAAGAAAGTTCTGTACAAAGTTATAGATAAATCGAAGGGGGGCGTTTTTCCTGAAGTTTAGCCCTCTTTTATTTGTCTAAATTTTTAGAAGTAATAGTTTTAATTAATATTTTAGGTACCCTACAACTCTTAATTGCAAGTGGACCTTTTACTACTCAAGATAACCTCTCATTTGAACCACTTCATGATCTTCTAGTATACACCAAAGAATATAAACCTAATATATTAATGTTAATGGGTCCTTTTTATGAACGATCTCACCCGGCAATAATGAATGGAGAACTCAAGTTAACATTGGATTCATTTTTCTATGACATAGTCGATAAAATTATGAGAGATTTGGAAAACATTAATCTAGATGTTGTTATAATGTCCTCTCAGAAAGAGCCACATTATTTTCCTGTATATCCAACACCACCTTATGAAGTTAAACAAAAATACGAAAATTTAACGTTAATGCCGGATCCATGTATGATCAATGTGAACGGTCTAATTATCGGGGCCACTTCCGCCGATATAATATTTGACATAAGTAACTTTGAAATTTTTGTGTAAGTATATAGTACATATGTTACAGACGAAGACGATAATCCGACCATTAACAATATTGGACGGTCATTGTAATAAATTAAAACAAAACACTGAACGAGCACCAACCAAAACTTCGGTGCTTTTTTGTTAAAACTTATAATTTTAATTGGATTTATTAGTTCCGGTTTCAAGATTTACTAGATTGACCTGTTTACGTCATTAACAGCAAACCACCAGTAACATTTTTTTGTAAAGTGCTGCATAGAACATAAAAGCCTTAAATAAAATATAATCATTTTTCCCTAAGACTAAAAAAGTTTGGATTTATTTTTAATTACTGGCGATACTGTCAATAGGACTCCTTTAAAGTTGAAAAGCTGATCTTTCGGAAAATGAATGTTGAATAATAGATTATTTAGACATGCTAAAGGGAAAAAAAGGCTGTTTTTAATAGTTTTTTTTGTTCATATAAAAACAAGGAAAAGCAGGTAGGACTGTTAATTTGCTGCTGTTAAATTTTATACAGGTGTGGAAAATCCAAAACCGAACATAGGGATAAAGTGTAATGTGTCAAACAGAAACGGTCAACCCCTTTAACTGTGTGAAAGAAGTAAGACAAAGCTTTGCAATGTGTCGATACTTGTATCAAGCGCTGTCTCGAACAGCGAAGACCAGCGATTCGAGGCATACGGCAAACCTTCGTCGAGCGTACGCTGTTTAAACTATTTTGGCGCGTATGTCTTAATTTAAATTCGATCTTTTGTTTTAGTGGTTTATTTGTTTTCTTTGTTCTACTTGCGTCCCTGGTCGGTTTTGAACTTGCCACACCTGTATATAAAAAATCATTGTAAACTTTGCAAATATTTTAAAAAGTTTCCGCATTTTTTATAATTTATAACTTAAATAGTTTTTCCGTGCGTGTCCACAACACAAACAATTTTATTCATACTCGGCATTTCTTTTATTAAAACGTGATTCATTTAAATAATAAAACCGATTGCCAATGAAGTTCATATAGGTTTATTGTTTAATAACGATGTTATCAAACATAATAGGAGAACTGAATATTTTTATTTTTAAATGATAAGTTTTAAAACAGTTACAAGTTTGCATCATTTTATAATGTAAAGAAACAAGGTGTGCGCGATAGCGTGACTAAAATTCGTATGTAGAGATCGAACGCTGTAAGAACAACACCGATACGTCACGGTCTCGTATGGCAAACCCGTATAAAACCGTGACCTATCGGTGTTATTCTAACAGCGTTCGATCTCTACTCTAACTGCACCGATTCAAATTCGCCATGTCGTGCTTTGTTTGTTTACATTAAGTTTACACAAGTTCAATGCAGCAAACATTCGTATTATTGGAATTAATGTAAAATTTATTGTAAAATGCCGTGTTGCAGTATAAAAAACCTTCATAACTGGAGTGAAAAAAACAAAACATGTACAGATAGACAATACTTTTGTATGTCAAAAGCAGTGGATTGATTTCGGCGAGCGTGAAATAAATCTCAAGAGTAGTAAATTTTGCATTTATTTAATTTAAGTTAACATGAGCCTGTTCAGTACGTTTTAAACTCGTCTGTTTCACAGGAATTGGAACACTTAACGCTTATTAGGCTTAAAAATCTTCTACGGTTTAATTATAACAAAATATGGCTAAATTTTATCAAGCCCATGTTTATTCGTGTTTGATTTATATTATTTGAATTGACGCACCCCAATATGGCAGATTTGGATTAAAAACGTGATTGGCTGTTTAAGAAGGCTGCGTAGTCACACACCTTGTTTCCTTAAATCATGGAATCATTTTACTTTCTAATTAGTGTAGCCCAAACAAAATTCGCTTTTATATACACGTTTATATGATTAAGGAAACACATGCTTCCGGAACTATTCGAGGCCATTTATAATCGAACTAACTAAATTTCTTACTGAACAGCCACTTACCAACTTACTGGCGGTTTTTTCAACTACTAGCCTACTGAAAATCAACGCTAACTTTTCTTCTGCCAAAACTCTCTTTTGTAGGAAGAAAAAGCAATACATTACGATTTATTTTTCAAGTTTTTTTTTTAATTCGCATTTTAATCTATTGAGAAAGAATATTTTGATCCATCAAAAAGTTGTCCATTCTTAATTAAGACCAGGGATGTTTCAGCAAATCAAAATTTGAAAATCATCATGTGGATAGCACAAGTAAAAAATTGTTTTTTAAGTATGTGAAAACCAGTTTAAAGTTAAGCGTCAGTTTTTCGATACTACAAATGAAAACAAATCAAACTTTGGAAAGATAACCGTTTATTTGGTGATTATCTGCAATTCGACAGTTTTTTCTTATAACTGTTTTATCTTTAATGGTTCTCATTAAAAACTGTATTTGGCAACTGATACTAAATGGTGTCTTGAGCTACAAGATTTTCTGATCGTATGCTAGAAATAATATTAACATTCCATGTAAGCAAAAGATCTAAGGTAGAACGCCTATTGTTAAAATTATGTCGACTCCTGTATGTGTTGTGTTAAGTTGGTAAAAAGAAAAGTGTTTTAACTGCATCTGCTGAAGAACTGCTGGTGGAATCGGTGCAGAATTGAACCTATGGAAAGTGATTTAGGTAAAATCTTCTAATGTATAAAGATTGCTAGTGTCAATTATGGATGGCAAAATTAGATCACTAACTTTTGAGTTATTTAGTGCTCTTAAAATACACCCTAAAATGTACAATTTTGGCCAGTTTTTAAATAGTTTGACTGAAGCATTGTCGTAGCGGTTAACTTTTTATGGAATTATGAGGCAGATTTTTTTTTTTGTTTGAAACGAGTAGTCTGCTAATGTATTAATTTTGTAGTCACATCCTTTACATTATGTATTCATCTGCTTAAAATATAGTGCCTTAGTAAAACAATATTGCCCACTCAAAAAGTTAAGGCTGTAAAGTGGTAAAATAAAATGCATTAATAATTTTTCCGCTGTCTATATTATTATGATATGATAGAAAAATACTAGAAACATCTCTTATCTAAGCGTATCCCGTAACTAGTTGCATTATGTAGTATTTTATATGACGTGATAAAAATTATCTAGAAGTATGATGTTTCTGGAGTTGTGTTGAACTTGTATGTTAAGTTATAAAGGTTGCAATATACCATAGTTAGTTATGCTTTATATAAGTGTAGAGTTAATATTAAAAAAGGAAATGTGTTTGGGGTAAGAGTTGTGAATAAGTCTTGAAAAGTATTGCCTAGTGTTTCAGTTGTCGAACTCATGTTCGGAAAGTTATAAAACCGTAACAATAGCCACTTAATTAAACACTCGAAAGGTATCCGCAGAGAAGTGCAATTTTTGCAGATGTATACTCTACTAAATAAAAAAATAAAGGTAAATGTGTTTACTTTGGTACTACGACAAAATTTTCTTTCTTTCCTGCCTTTATTTCTGCCTAAAGACTACTTAAATTTAATTATCTGTTTAAATAAGGTATTTTACTGTTTTTATGGTGTATCATGTAGTATTTCATTTTTCACGTGGTTTTTAAAATATTCCATTTTCCAGTAGTGAATTGTTTAGTAAACAATTTTAAATTTATTTTCTTGGCGATATCTGCCAGTTTATTACCTGGTTAGCATTTAGATTACACCTATATTGATTTTTAAATTAATATTTCTAAAAAAATGTTGGGGAGCCAACACTTAACTGCTTTTTTTTTTAGAGATAAGACTAATTCTGGTCCACCAGATCGCATGGCTCGTATGGCCTCTCATCTTTTAAAACAGCAGAGTTTTTACCCTTTAGACCCGCCCAACAAAGATATGGGCATTGACATGAGTCTAATGGAAACAAGTGGAATTATGGGTGTTAAACCGCATTTATTAATATTGCCCTCGAATTTGCGACATTTTGTAAAGGTAAATAAAAACAACTTAGTTTTAACCAACAGAAAGCTTAGTGTATCACAACTTCTATGTCAGAATTAAATTAAATCCTCGAGTAGAGGAACAATAGAAATGGCATTTCTCAAAAAAAAATATATTAATAAATAATAATCATATTCTTTAAGTGTTAAATTTATAAGGATGGTATAAAATATCTATCGAAAATTATACTATTAAGTGGTAATAATTTATTTAATTTATGTAAAAGTTAATAACATGTTTATTTAATAAGAAAAAAACAATTAGGTTTATTAATTTATTAAGACACGACTTAATATATTTTAAAACATAAATACATTATTGATGTCTGTGTAGTGTGATATACATTTGTTGAATCTTTAAAATATGACGAATTTTGACCCAAACGTTACAATCTTTCTAGATAAATCGAGTCTTCCTATATTTCTGTTAAACACTCCGTGATGCTGCCTCATAATGTGATCGAAGTGCATCAGTTTTTCTGCTTTTTTAACTACAGCCTAAGACTCCAGCGATTCATCATAACTGGGATCATTTCTCAATCTGAGACATCTAGGGCCGAATCTCGAACAGTCAAGGTCTCAAAATACTTTCTTGCGATTCTCCGTGATCATTATCAATTTTATCAAATATCTTAATTCTGACCTCTTCTGCCTTTTAAGTTACTTAAAACCATTTTAAAAATACCTGCTAACCCAACTCGTTGTAATATCAAAGTTCCGCAATCTATGGTTTTAACGCTCTTTTTAAATCCAGAAAAACAACTAATGTACCACAATCATCCAAACAACACTTCCATTTGAAGTACACTCTGAAGGACATTTCATGGTAATGTTTTCTTTTAAACCCTTTTAAACCCGTGATGCTTTTTAAACTGTTGCATTTCATATATTCTAAAAATTGTTTATATATAAAGTTTTTGAGGGTTTTTCCATAGACCGATGCTCTTATATAGAGGAGATCTTTTCTTATCTTTTTAAACAAAAATCACAAGCAATTTTATAACATTTTTGCTCTTAAATTTTTTAGGAACCATATACCCTAAAAATTTTAATATTATACTTTTCCCAAATACAGAGTTTCCGTGAAAATGACCGGGTTTTCCATTTTTTTTAACCCATTTTTAATGAAACTAAAGTTTTTCCCTCAACGCTGCCCACCGAAACATGAAATATTGCATTTCACAGCACCTTTAGACAACGCGGTAGTGCCACCACGGACGTTATTTAAATAACTATACCTAAATATGCTGCCGGCGGGGCTGGATTCGAACCCGAACCGGCGCGGCGAGTCGAGGCTCTGAACTACGCTACCGAACAGACAACCCAAATTACATTATCTATTTTAAACAAGAACCACACAAGCAATTTTTTGGGGTAAGGGGACCTTTTTCTGCTCTGATAAGGAGTTATTTGAGGAAGGGTCTTTAATATCACCATTAAATTATTTAAGTTTTATGGGGAAAAAACAGTTTCTTAAAAAGTTTTTCTGCTGAAAGGACGTAACAAGTTGGCCACTTGGTGTAATATATTAAAATATATTACATATATTTATTAACTGATAAACTAAAGATATTTGTAATTTGTCGTTAATTTTTCTTGCCACTTTTCAAATTTTTTTTATAAACTAGCTCCACAAAAGAAATTGTTTAAAAAATTGTAATGCCATCTATTTTACCAAGGATGACCTAATTAGACTTGGGCGCTGTTAAAGTTTCCCTTACATATTTACTGGGCGTGTGATGGCGTATTTTAGCAAATGTCATATAGCCAATTTAAATATTTTATGTTTTTAGGAAATTGATGACTGTGTAATTATCAACCCAGAAAGATTAACAAAAGGAAAAGGTGGTGGGACATTTGCAAAAATAGAAATTTATCCAGGATCCACAACGACAATTTGCGGTAGAACAGCTTGTCAGATTATAAAAATATAATCGATTTAAGTTATTTTTAGTATTATTTAAATTATTTTTTTAAAAATACTTTTTTTTTAATAAAAAAATATTTATTTTAAAAATATTTTTTGTAATTATTAAAAAATTAAAATGGCTCAAATAGGCCATCAACAAAATTGCTCCTGTGAAGGAATAAAGAACAGAGCATCTGTCAAGAAATACATATTTTTTGGATTCTCATTCCTTTTGGAACACATTTGATATCTTAATTTGTTTTCAGTCGATGCACAAACATTACCACACCGCAACAGATTTTTAAGGAATTGAGCCTGAAGTAAAACCATTTTTATTTTTTAAGCGAAAACCATGCGTCGGACAAAAAAAAACAGGAGATCAAATTTGCTCAAAAACAAATGAGGATTTTAAAAGTAATTTTGATTTTAAGGGAAAGTATTGGCGTAGTATTTTTTTCTTCAAAAATATTCAATGCAAAACCCGTACGGACGCCACTGGTAAAGAAAACTTAAAAAAATTGTACATCAAAAAATGACCTTGATGCATACATTAACAAATTTCATAAAGATGTCTACAATATTATGTCGGTTATTATTAAAAAACTTTTTTAAAAAATTATAATGTATCTCAAAAGTTAAGACTTTTAGGATATACAATCATAGGACGTTTTTTCTTAAAATGAGTCCAAGAATCACCCTCTTAGATATTAGCATGTCTTTAAGGAACACCCTGAATTTTTAATCTGACAAACAATAACATTTCTCTAATTAGTAGCGGCATTTCGTAACCTTTGCGCATGCGTTTGTTTAAAAAATTGGCCGTATGCGGCACTTATCCACAGGTAATCAACCCAACATGCGTATTCCATTTCGCATCGAATAAATACGTCTTTTATATACCCAGATACCATGGTATTAAAATACCAAATATAAAAAAAACATCTAGGCATATACGTTGTCGTTGCACTTATGTCTTTTTTACTGACATCGTGATAGGTGACACATAATACGTGATTGCGTTCTATATTAAACACCAATTTTTCATTTAATTTTCTTTTATGAAAATATTTGTCCGTTAAGCCTGATATATTAAACAAAAAAACAGTTTAAGTTTTTTTAAGCCAAGTGCGCGTTCTTTGGACAAAATTAAACCGTCCGTTAATAGTTTTTCGGAAATTTTGTAATTTTTTTTATCCAGGGTTTCCGAAAAAAATCTACCGTAACAAGCATAAATGAGTATAAACACATTTATTTGCAAGGTGGATATAAGCATTTATTGTTCGTAAAAATATGTACCTAAAAAATCAGGCAAAGTAAGATCAGGTGCAGGTAAAATTCGTCTTCAAAAATGTTATTTTCGACAGTAAACTGCAAGAGACCCTGTCTTTTTTGTTTTGATTTAGAAGCACCCGGTAATTTGATACCTAAATAAGAAAAGGAAATATTATTATCATCTTTAACATTACTTAATGGAATCCGAACACTTTCGGAGTTACATTACACCTGGAAATGGTGAATTACCATTATGGGATAATTCACGGATAGGGGTGCAGGGCAGGTTGGGGGAGCAACTGGACGGACGCCCTTAAACGACCCTGGCAATGGACATGGACGCTTCACGTGGGCGAATGACATTAGGGACGATCCCCACCACTAGGGGCTACATATAAGACGAATGCATGCCGCATTGTGTGCTTAACACACTAAGTATAACAAACGTACCGTGGTGGTCTTAGATAAATTAAGTGGTAGTTTATTAACTTGAGACGTAAAAGCTTGAAGGTTTGGTGGGAAGGGAAAATATCAACAGGCAGCAGCCTCCATGCACAGACTGAATACCAGGGATAAAGAAACAAACAAAGTTGAAAGGGCCTCTTCTGATGGATTGTAAGGGGATGCATAATGGTGGTTACACGGCGTGTTGATTGACACGCCCGGAGTGTGAAGTGAGGAGTGACGCGCCGATGCGGTTTTTGGTGAAAGCTGTCAGACGACGTACAGGTGCGGTTACACGGCGTGTGGCTTGACACGCCTGAAGTGTGGAGTGTGGAGTGACGCGCAGATGCGGTTTTTGGCGATAGCTGTCAGACGACCTACGAGTTGGCAAACATCCCGACTGTCGGTCCCCAGGCTTAGCTTAATTTCAACATGTCGGTTTGTCGAAAAAGGATGCTAGGTTGTGCAGCAGCTTGCTATATTTTGTTGGATAGTGACATTTCGATTAAAAAAAAAGACAACGATGGTGGATGGGGTCGCACAACACAATTCGATCAATGTAAGTTGTAAAATTGCACTAAGAGTAGTTTTTTTACCAATGTATTTTTCAGGTATAATGCGACCGATATGCTTGCCAATTTAAGTGGGGAACCATCTTAAAAATCCTTTAATTTCTCACCAACAAAATTTGCCACTATATAGAGAAAACGGCCCAACCGCTGTGTTCACACATCGTCGTTGTGGTTGGGCCCAGTAGGATCTTTTGGAACATGCGCTAGAGTTGCTGGTTATCGGCAACTCTTGTTGCCACCGTATGGAACGGGATCTGAAGCTAAGATGAACACAAGGCTTTAACTCAAGGTGTTAGCATACCGTGCTGATAAGTAAATGACATCCTGTGCCTAAAACAGGTGTCCCCAAAGGTGCCTCTGAGATACAGGGCGACCTCTCAGAGTATTTAGCCTTACTGCGGTAATGCGGGGCTCTGCCGTGGTGGACTATTACTTCCCTAGCTCCAAACAGAAAGCGGACAAAACCGCTTTCATAGGAAAAAAGTGACAAAGATGCCCTGACCGAAGCGGATAAATCCGTTTCGAGAGGTGCCAATCAAGGTCATAGCAGAAAAAGGGTGGCCCCGACCGAAACGGGTGAATCCGTTTCGAAAGGTGCCCCTGAAGTCACCGGCGCCTGTTTCACGGGGAAGGGCTAATCCATCCCAAATAAACAGGTGCTTGGGAAGAATTACCTAAATTCAAACAGAAGGCGGACAAAACCGCCTTTATAGGAAAAAGGGTTCCCTGGCTTTAAACAGAAAGCTGATAGGACCGTTTTCATAGGATAAGGCCGGAGATTCGGCCTCAGAAAGAACATCTGGTTCCTGTAACAAGGACCTGCTAGCTACCCACGTCACTAGACGGGAGAGGAGGGCACGATGGATCTAATCGTCTGCTCGTCATACTCTCCAGGAGACAGGGACACCAGGATACATCAGAACACATTGTGCTCGTCTCCGGTAGTGACACGAGTAAGAGGAGATGTAAGAGCTCTCTCCCAATCTGGTATCGGATTTGTTAGAGGTCCGATTCTATTGGGAGAAATATAAAAAGGTGTGAGCCACAATAGACCGAGCGGTCGCAGTGGAGAGCGTAAAAAGTCCACTCACCTTAAACCTACCTACCTACCTAGAGAAAACGGACACGAACATGTCTTTATTTGACCACGACATCGTGTCTGTCCGCTTTTGGCTTAACACTGAGAAAAAATATTTTTAGTTGCCGGCGAATAGCTTGCGCGGTCGCGCCCTCTGACAGCATACGCACTTCGCGCTGCGCGTTTTTGATGTGTGTACTTTTTACCGCCAATCGACGGGACAGGACACGCAGCCGGACAATCGCCGCGTCGACCCTATCACACGGCGTGTTACGCGACGGTTTAAGGTACGAACACACTATTAACACGTGTCGTGTTAACACGTGGTAACACGACACGTCAGAAGACGACACATCAGATATGCCGGACACACTATGTTGTGATAAAACGTGTGATGCTGACATTTCGATGGTTTTTGGACATGTGAAGATAAAGGTGTTTAGTATCAGTGCCAGCTTTTTCTAATCTATTTTCTAATGGTAGACCTACTCGAAGAAATGGATTGGTTGGATAAAGAAAAGGAAATGATAGCCATTACTGCGGCATTGTTCGCGTTACAGACCGAATCGAGAGGGTATTGGGTTCATCCAATAAACCAACGTAGGCGCGAGTTTGGTGAATTTCATGTTCTGTGGCCCAAAATCTCCATTGACGATGAAAGGTGTAAAACGTACATAAGGATGACTTTTGTACTTCTTCAATTAATTTTTCTTCCATAATTGCAAGTAAGCGGCGAACTAAATACGAGCTGATGCAATAACACTCTGACGAAAATCTGGCCACTCCGGATATTGAAAACAAGTTTTGACGTTTTAAGCGTGTTGTCGGTCTTTAACAACACATCATAACAATATGTACGGCTCTATTTAAAATAACGTGATAGATATTTCTATAACACGTGTTAACACGTGTTAACACGGCACGTGTTAATAATGTGTCCGTACCTTTACACTTCAGGCGTGTCACTCCACACGCCGTGTAACCGCACCTTAAGACTAGCACTACGTGTTGCTGTACTGGAAGCAGGTAGAAGAGGGATTATATTCCTCAGAGCAAAGGCCGTGGAAATAACTATAAAAGAACGCCAAATAGCTTATCGGCGGGCAAGAGATGGAAGCTTTCATAAAGAGTATACTCATTAATAAGGTAAACGGTTCTTTTGAAGAAGTTTTAATCCTGGCGATCAAAAGCGTCGATTAACATTGCTAGTTTGTGGGCAAAAACCGAACATAACACGGTCGGTGAAAATTTCTGGCCGCGCTTAAAATCTTAATTGTCGATTCGTCCGTCTTTATTTAAAAACGAAGTGTGTGGTGCAGAAAGTTTGTAATCGTCATTCTGGCAAAATTAAAGCAGTCTTGATTGGTGTTGAGAAGATTAAAAAAATGATAGTCTGTGGGGCCCTTAAGACGCCACATCCCAGACATGGAAACAAAATTTCAAGAGGGTATGATTTGGGTTAAATACAGAGTATAGAGATTAGAAAGAAAGATATACTTTCTGGCACGAAGGAGGTTATTAAGCCTTATTAAAGCTAATGTGGCAATGAATATAAAGCCATATTATGGCTTTGGCTATGACCTTACGTAAATTGTCATATGGCTAAATTACTCTTTGTTTGTTTTACTTACTGCTTATAGGTAAGAGTTGAGTAATGGCATACTTTTTCCGCGACAACGAACATGATTGTGTTTTTAACGTATTAAACTGGACAAGGTTTAAGCTTGCTATTTCAATATTAATTTAAGGTTCTGTGGGAGACTGGCTTGGGAAAGTAAATACTAGAGTGAATGTTACTATCGTCATCAAAATTATGGATGGGTTTGATCATGAAAAAGGGATCGTTGATGCAATAAATAAATAAAATTGGTGCCAGTACTAAGCATTAATTAACCTGACAAAAGAATCACTATCTACAGTAACTGGTCAAAATCTGTGATATGTGAAGAGCAATGATCTAGGATTTACCAAAGAACTTTAGAGACATGTTTCAGTAGTATGAGATATACTGCTGTGGGTCTTTTTTTGTCTTTTATGTATAATTTTGAGTTTTTCCATTTACTTTAGAATTTAGGATATGAAATGCTAAATAGGCGAGTTAATGTGGGTGCAAGCCCAGGAGCGCATTTTTTAGATGATTACTGGAATGGCATGCCATCCAGCCCAGAATATTTTTTGGTGTTAAGAGAAGAAAGGATTCGCTTGATTTTCATTACCCTATAAATGATTGCTGGCATTTAATGGGGAACTACACTTCTCAAAACTCGAAGTTGATGGGCCACTTTTCTGTGTATTTTTAAAGCTCGGTAAAATGAAATCTACCCAACCGATTCCTAAAAACATTTTTTTGTTTTGAAGCCTTATTTTTCTAATTCTTAAAAACTATCAATCCAATTATACAAGGTGAGTAAAAAAATAAAATAAATACAGGATTAATTGTGGACTAATGTTTTTTTTTCCCAAGTTTCAGACTAGGTGTGGTTTTTATGAGAAGTAACCAATTCGAATATTACACAGCCCATTAGTCATTTTGGTGCCGGAGAAGTAAGAACTGAATTTATATATTGTTGATGCGCTGATTTCAGAAATATCTTCCTTTTTTCTTAGCAGCTCTAGTTTTTAAGATAGCCTCTTATAGAATGGGACATTTTTTTAATTCTATAGATTTAAAGATATTACTATTATATTTTTTGAAATTTGGTTTTACCAAACAAAAAAAAAAAAAAAAATATTAATTAATTATTTATTTAATATATATTATAATATATATATATATATATATATATATATATATATATATATATATATATATATATATATATATATATATATATATATATATATATATATATATATATATATATATTTATATATATATATATAATTAATAAAAAAATAATAAGGGGTAAGTGCTAGAGAAAATAAAATATAAATCCTTTATTCATACCCAAACTAAAATATAATACATTGACTTAAAGACATACATAAAATGATTAAACCCCCAAAAAAAAGAAACAAAAAGCAAGGAATTTTTTTTTTTAATAAATTGTGGAAATTTGTGGAAAAATAATAGCAGGCAAAATGAATATAAAAATATTGGAACTTAAATTTTTTAATTTTCCTTTTTTTAAATTTTAAATGACTTAGTACTTAATGGAAAACCCTTTATTGGAAATTACAGCTTCACACCGAGTGTCATATAATTAATCAAATTCGACACCTGGTAATAGGAATGTTATTCCCCGGGAAACTTGAATTACAGACCATAGTTCTCTTGATTTGTAGGTTTCTCGTGCTACAGCATCTTTAATATCACCCCCTAAATTCTCTATGGGGGGTTAAAAACCGGGCTTTTTTCAGGCCAGTCGGGGCATTAATTTTCCATCTTCATAAATTTTTTTTATAGCCAGCATTATCCTGCAAAAAAAACCCTTTAAGTGGCATCTCCCCCTCTGCATAAGGCAGCATAATATCTCGTAATATATCTACATAGATATAGAGCTTTGTCTTTTATCCAAAATACAGGTCCTAACCAAAATGAAAAATTCCCTACCATAATTTTGGGGCCCCCCATGTTTACAGTTTTGAGGAAATTAAGGATGAAATGCAGTACCTAAAGGGCATCTAAAAATTCGCGGCCTGTATTGCCAAAAAAACGATTTTGATTGTCAGACCATAATATGTTGCGCCATTTGTCAAATGCCATTTAAGGTGATTTTTCGAAACTCTAATCGTCTTTTTTGTTGTTTCTTACTTAATAAGGGTACTTTCCTTGGGCTTCTGGCTTTCAGGTTTTGATCTGTTATCGTCTTCTTTTTTTCTAGTAATCACATCCAGTCCTACCTCTGCTTAAGCTTTTAGATGAACAAACGGGGCCATCTTTGTGTTTTTATTGCTTTCCCCTTTTTTCGCTTTTGGCTGCGTGTTTCAGGCACTGGCTGCCACTTTAAAGCGTTTGCTACCATCTTAGCTGAGCATCCCATAATATTTTCAATCTGGAATATGATTTTCCTTCTTCCGAATTTTTATTAACCTTGCTTTTTTAGAAGTACAGTTTTTTTTCCCTTTCCCCATTGTATGGTAATGAAAAACTTTATTTATTACTGTAAATTACAAATAAAATTTTAAAAAAAGATACTGGAAATTATTCAAATGATTTTAAAAAAGGAAAAAAAATTTTTTGCAAGGGAACACCTGAACACTGAACGAATACTGCTATTATTTTGACCGACTTTAAGTTGGCATTTTTAAAAAAAAGTTAAATATTTTGTTTTTTTTTTTTTTAGTCTTGTCTTTTAATGGGTACTAAGTAAACATGATAAACAAATAAAGTATATTTTTATTTTTAACCAAAGGGTTTCTTATCAGATTCAATAGATTACGTTAATTTTATTTAACCATTATTATTTTGTCCACAACTGTATATAATATATATATATATATATATATATATATATATATATATATATATATATATATATATATATATATATATATATATATATATATATATATATATATATATATATATATATATATATATATATATATATATATATATATATATATATATATATATATATATATTATTGTGGCTGCTTATCAGGTTAGCTAATTAAATTTAATTATTAGATTTTAATGCAGTGACACTCTTTTATGTATAATTAATCTTTGTTCACAATCAAAAAAAGCTTTACTGATTGCTTTTAGATCAAATACGAGGGAAAAATAAAAGTTGTAAAATACTTACGATTTTATAAAGATTAATATATAGGAGTAATAATTACTTTAAAAAATCATCCACATTTACGTATGGTTATTATATATTTTACATAAATTTAAATAAAAAAGGCTACCAAACGGAAATTCGTTAGTAAAGCAAATTTAAAATGATGAAAGGTATGGTAATAACCCTTTTTGCTTTAAATTTCAAAGAGGACACAAAAAGCCTACCCGGTGGCTTTTAAGTAATTTATATGTAAATAAACTCATCAAAACAATAATACTCCTTTGTTTAAAAACTTATGCTATGCCACTAAACATCAACCATATCATACATAAAAGTTCAGAATCAGCTTTTTCCAAACTTTTTTTTGAGGGAACTGTTAATATTCATATTAAAAAAATTGCTAGTACTAAGTTTTTTATTAATTGGCATTTTATTATTGTTAAACTACTGATACTTAAAAAACGGCCGAGTGATGATCGCGTTGTTAAATTTAGCAATGGACTTAACAATTGTTAAAAGTTAACAACGGTTTAGAATGTTTAACAAAACGTCATTGTCAGTGTTATTCAATGATTTTAGTAGGTAGCCTGTCAAAATCTGACATTTTGTTAAACATTCTAAACCGTTGTTAACTTTTAACAATTGCTAAGTCCATTGCTAAATTTAACAACGCGATCATCACTCGGCCGTTAGTGTCTTATTAAAAATTTTAAAGTGCCTAGATTCAGTTATATCAACTTATATAAAGTGTTTTAAAAATAAGTTATTTAGTTTGACAAATTATTAAACAAATAGTATTTTTTTCATGCGCTTTAGTAGAAACCTACCGCTAGTACATATGTTTTTACAACACGATTTTTTATATTTTTTTTATTAAATAATAAAAATGGCAAACACTTATAATTCGGACGATATACCTTTAAAACGAAAGCTACGGAAACCAACAGAGATCTTTTATACTTAAACTGAAAAATAGTTTGTATTCGTAAATTAAAATATATTTTTGGCCAAATTAGTAAAGTGTAAATAAATGTAAATTCTCAATTTTTAACAATTATTTAGAGGAATTATTTACTTTTCTCACTACTCTAGGCATAAAAATATTAAAATTTATCCATTTTTAAGACAATTTATATGCAAATTGCCCGCTTGATATAACGAAATTTGCCGAGGTAACATCCAATGTCAGTCGACAACAATTCGTCTATGAAAAAAATTTGCATTTTGTAATAAACTGATTGCGCTTCGTTAGGGAATTAAAATTCTACGTTGACTGTAAGTATAATCTTGGAATTATCTAACAGGCTAGTTAAAGTTACTTACTCAAATTAAAATTTTAAAGATAATGATATAGTTTTACATATGTTGCTATACTTAAAATTTATAAATTAAAATTTGTATTTCTTACCAAAAAAATTAATACTCTAATTTTTTACTTACATTTTAAATACCATCAGAAAATTAATAATTTTTTTCTGACATTTTTCTCTTGTTTCTTACAGGTTATATGGACATACTTTATTTTGGATATATTGAACTTATAGAAACTTTTAATTTTCCATTTTAATTTTTTATATGCTTTTTTTAAACTAGTTTTTAAAGTATGTTTTTAAATTTAACCAACCAAAAACTAAATAATATAAAAATAACAAATATTTGAAAAAGTTTACTTTTTATTTCGCCGTATTCCATTGACAAATAAAATGTTATAAATAAACCCTTTTATAAGAGTAGCGCAAAATTTTTTTACATTGAAATATTATACATCCAAAATGCTGTAAAGAATGACTAGGCATTCTTTAATGCATTTAAATTAAAATAAATTAGGGCAAAAAAAGGAAAGCACCAAAAGGACCTTAATTCCAATATTAGGTACTTATTTTTTTTAACCAGATTTTTAAACGCGTTATGAAATAAAGAATTATTTTATTAAAGGTATCAATAAAGTAATTTGTGGAGGTTAAATTTAAGTAAACAATTATTACTCATAATATTATGTAATATGACCTCCAAGGCTAGTATATTTAGATTTAATAAAATATGTTAAACTGCTTTAAAATAGATTTAAATTAGCTAGGATGGGACCCACACCAAATATATACCAAATGCTACTGGCCCTAAGAGAAACACTTTGGTAAAGAGAATTTTCATTTTGTAATTTGCAAAAAAAGTTTATTTACCCCCTCCCCTCCAGAGAAAATCTAAGTTTTGAACAGTAAATCCTTAAATTGTTTTTTTTTTCGTAAATTTAATCACATTTTATTTTAAAATTCCAAGGGTTGCTGATTTGCCACCGAAACGTAGATTATAGGTTTTTTTATGTTTTTGATTTTTTTTTGAATTTTTTGGGGGGTTTTTTCTGTTTACTATTTCAGGCTATCTGCAGGTTCATAGGGGTTAATAGAGCTGACCAGGCTTAGTTCGCTATATTTCGGGACCAGCATTAAAAAGGTCCCATTCTTTAGAAACTTTTCAGACGAGTAACTAAACGGGAACTTATTGAAACTCGTAGTTTTAAAAAATTTAAATAACAAATGTTCACGCAATTTATCGACTATCGCCAAAATCGATGATTTTTTTTATTTACCAAACTGAATCAATGGGCGTAATTATAGTAACAACAAAGGAAGACCCGTTATAAGTCTTTTGGCTTCCGATGCTTTTGACTTCTAATAATCTATACATACAAAAATTATTTGCGACGTTAAAAAAAATGTAATGCATGTTTTTTTCGAAGTAAATAGTATATTATTTTATATGGAGGAAAAGTAATACTTTTTATGACGCGCTCGTGTTTAACAGTCGAACGGAGTGAGGCTGATAATAGAGAGCAAGCCATAAGAAGCAACTTTTTTTTCAAATTAAATATGCTGTTTTTTTTTCAAACGTCGACAAATTAGTGTAAAAACATATCTTTTTAAAAGTAATAAATAAAAAATATAAGTGGGTTTGCAAGGTTGCTTAGATCGGTGCCGGTGAATAATGGCTATAGCAATGTAACATAAGGCTGTCAGTGGACGGACACTGCCAACAATATTTTTTTTAAATTACGTCTTCGATTGCGTTTTATTTCCGTATTGATAAGTAGTTATTAAGTAAGTTCATTTAATATTCAATTGAGTAATAAATAAAAATTTTAGTTTTGTTTTTAGTTTAATAAATATTGAGTTGTTGACGCTTGTTTTGTTGTTTGTTTGTATCTATAATGCTATGACAACACTTTTCCTCCGCCGGCGGGAAAGTAAGAAGTAAAGCTTTAGCGAAGAAAAAATGAAGCCTTGTGGTCGCCTATACAATCAAATAATGAAGGATTTACTGACGTTTGAAGAAAAAATTACTTTTTGTAGCTCGCCGATAATGTCGTCTCGCCAAAAAAAAATATCATTTTTACTTTAAATAGAAGATTTACTATTTTAAATATTTTATGTTAATTGTGTGACCCTAATGATCTTTAAATTTTTAAGGATCTTTTCAGTTTTTTTAAGTTTAAGAGTTCATAATCCCATTAACCGTTTATAATGAATTTGCGTTATTCAAGAAAAACAAAAAGGCTCAATGGATTAATTGTCGTCGACTGGCATTAACCAACTTAAACTTTAGAAATTGCGTAATTTTAGGTAGCTAATTTACATATAAATTGTCAGACTAGCGGGTAAACTTGAATATTTACTTTGTTCGGCAACACTTTGAATGCTCCGAAATTATCCGCCCAAGGCACTGTGAAAATTAGTTAAGCAGTTATTTTATTCTGTCCAAAAAGTTGGTTAAACTAATGTTTAATCCACTTTTAGAAGCTAGAAAAGTTTAGGTCAAGTATGTTATTAATTTTTAGTATGTTTTCTTCTCTTGGAATCGTAATAAAAATTTATATCTATTTAAGAAAATAATTATTAAAATTTAATGATTAAAAGTAAAGTTAATTGACACAATATCTTAAAAGTAATTTAAAATAGCTGTTTTAAAATGTAATTCTAAGTCGATGTGCAAAAAAAATTGGAACTTGTTTTAGTTGAATTACACATCCTAACTATTTGCTTTATAGTGAGCTTGCTAACGATAAAGTAACCAACTGGGTTATTAATTTATAACACAGGCCCACAAAAAAGTAGTGTTTGCTGGGTACTAGGATTTTTCGGCGTATTTTTTCCGCTGAACACGAATCTGAAGTCAAAATTGGGGGTCAAACAGCAAAAAATGGAGAAAATTCGTTATTTCAGATATTAACATTTTTTTTTATTTTAAATGTCAATTTCACAAAACTTTTTGAATTATAAATTAGGTATTTTTACAAGACCTTCGATTTAAGTTATTTAAATGTTTTGTCTAAATGCAATTTTTTTCGAGTTATAATCATAAAACCGAAATTTCAGGATTTTGTCAAGTTAGAAAAAATTTAAAGTTATAATTTTTTATTTTTGGATTTTTTCTGCAAATTTTGGGTGATTTGGTATTCAAATAAATTAAATAAATAATTTATTTAAAAAAACCCAAATTTTTTTGTGAAAATTACATTTTTGTTAATATCTCTTTATCATTTATCATATCAAAAATATTTATATAATTTTTATATAGAAAATTTAAAAGGCTCTCTTTTTTTGTTATATAATATATATATATATATATATATATATATATATATATATATATATATATATATATATATATATATATATATATATATATATATATATATATATATATATATATATATTATATAACAAAAAAAGATTAAATTTATATATTATATATATATATATATATATATATATTTAAAAATATATATATATATATATATATATATATATATATATATATATATATATATATATATATATATATACATTTGTGTTTTTTCGGTTGCCAGTTGATAAATCTTCACGACGTTTCGCCAACATCTCAGTTGGCATTTTCAAGTCATTCTTCCTTGATGGCTGCTTCACCTATTTCAAGTATTATTCAAAGTATGAAAAAAAAGCCGTTTTTACGGCAATGAACACGCTGCTTGGTTAAAGTATGTAGAAACAATAGTAACCGAGATATGTCATTTTAAGGCTAAGGAAGTAGTCCATATTCTGCGTTGTATAAAGTAATATTAAACACTGTCTTTTGTAGCGGGGCATACAACATAACTTATAAGAAAGATGTACAAAAGGCCAAATATTACAATATTTAGGGATCAATTTAAAATACTTGATGTTTAACTATTTTCGGTAAAACCGGTAATATTAAATTGCTTTTTTACGAAAAGTATGGATCCTAAACTGTATCTGTGTTATAAGTATCAAAACTTTAAATTAAAAAGCAGCGGAATGACACTCTGACTAATGAGTATATACAATCTGTAGATGGTGTGCTCGTGAGGGTAATATTACTTTTCACATAATTAAAACATGTAGACGTGCAGAGGGTACAAGAAGGGTCATCTTTGGAACCCACAGGATTTCATCACAACCAAGAAACTGGGAACAGGAGTGCACTTAAGACAAATGTTGTATTTAGGACTGGTACCTTAAAGGCTGTTCCCCTCTCAATAAGATCTGCGTACAATGGTCAGCGCTGTTGAGTTGTCGTATGTGGTTTCAAATGTTTAAAAATGATGAGTTTGACATAAGAGACAATGAACGTAGTGAAAGGCCAAAAGTGTAGGAATACACAGAACTAGAAGTATTATTGGGAAAATATTTGTTCTAAACGCAAACTTGCACGTACATCAGAATTTACTTGCAGTTACAAGCGTCGAACGCCGACTTTGCACGTGTGAAATGCTGCTTGTCAAGCCTAAAAAAAGGGTCTTTTTTCATCAAGTAGTCAACTCCACTGATAACCTAAAGAAGAAAAAATCTTGGCGTCCACGTGGCCATGCTTTAACATCGTCAGCAACACCGAATATTCATGGAAAAAAGCTTATTTTGTTTATTTGGTGAAACCAGCTTAGTGTCGTGAATTATAAGTTGCTCAAACCAAAAGAAATCGTTACTGGAGTTCTCTACCGAACAAAATTAATGAGGCTAAGCCAACGACTCAAGGAAAAACGCGCCAGTCAATGCTTATTTGGAAATATTTAATTGGGAAGCCCACTCCACCTGCCGTATTCACCAGACATTGCCCCTTTAAATTTATCATATGAGAGCCCTAGGTGCAAAACCGCCAAAACCAATAAAAATATGAAGTGAGATGCAAAGCAAATCCTTGGTTTAGTTAGGCGATAGTCACGAGGTTAAGTGTGTTATTTAAAATCAGTGAAAATCCCGCTTAGTACAAGTAAAAAGCAGATACAGTTTCCTGACGAAGAGGAACATCTATATGAAAGACAAAAAGACGACAATTGAAATATTTATTAATGTATTGATGACTATAAATGCCTATCTATATTAATTTTTGATAACGTTTGAAATTAAAAAAATGTATTTGCAAGAAACTTTTATGTGGCTTACGCTAAATAAAAAATCAAAAACGGTTAGTGAATTACAACACCGGAAATATCATTTTTTTTTTAAATTGACAATACATTTCTAATTTATTTTTAAAAACCAGAGTAAACCTTTTTTATTTTAAAAAGTGATTTTTACAATTAGGAGTTTTTGCAAACAAATAATAAAAACTGCTTAATCCACAATTTGCATAAAGTAATTAAACTTTTAAAATCAGTTTGTAGAGTTTTATTTAAATAAAGCAAATTAAAATTTCCACACAGAACAATTTGTTGTCGACTAACATTAACTAACACTTTGGCTCTGATTTGCATAATTGAAAGCAGTTAATTTAAATACAAAATAACAGAGCAGCAAGTCCAGTACAGAATATTTACTTCATCATTCCTAAAGTTCAGCATATTGTGGAATATTAGACTCATTTGCTAACGCATGCATTATTTCATAGAACAACTATTTGTACTATTATATTAACAAAAATACTTTAATTTAATTATTTTAAAATTTTCTCAACTAACAATAAAACAAAAAATAGTTTTCGAAACAGCAATTTAATATGTAAAATTCTAAAGCGCATCTCACAAAAAATATCAAGGGATACTTCCCTAATTATATTATAAATTTACAAACTTTGTTTGCTTTAAATTACCGAATATTAGATAATAATAAATATTTTAACCTTTATTATTTTTTTGTATTTTGGATTCGTGTATATGCAGTGTGTCTTAAAAATTAGCAAGTTAAATTTTTAGTTCATATTCTACTTACTAGTGCCATCGTAACTTAGACCTAGATCTGCTTCTCCAGTAACCTAAAAATTAATATTAACACTCGGTTTATGGGCGCTGATTGTGAAAATAATTATAAAATTTAAATTTTAATATAAAAAATTGAGGTTAGTTGGCATGACATCCTAATAAGGTATTTAAAACAGCTGTTAAAATTTAATTGAAGACCAACTTTAAAATAAAAACTTTGAATAAAATTGAAAAGAAATTATATATATATATATATATATATATATATATATATATATATATATATATATATATATATATATATATATATATATATATATATATATATATATATATATATATATATATATATATATATATATATATATATATATATATATATATATATATATATATATATATATATTATATATATATATATATATATATATATATATATATATATATATATATATATATATATATAATATAATATTACGGAAAAGGTGTTGAAGAGAAAACTTTTTTTATTTTGATTTTATCGAAAAAGCTACTCTTGATAAAAAATTTTTGCTACTTTTGAGTAAGATTAGATAGAAGATTTAAATTTTTTACATGTTCAGAAATTTGAAAACTTAAAATAATACAAGAGTAAAGTGCATTTATTTGAGAAGATATGTAAATGTTACTAGGAAAAGGAAAAATAAAAGGTAGACTCTGATACCAATTTTCGAAAAATCGGCCTACTTTTATTTATTTGTGATTAAATTTATTTTAATATCAATTTTATCAAATTTTTTGCTGTTAAATAACATTTAAAGCACGTTACGGGTTAATGAATTAAAAAGCAAGTGTCAATAAAGTTGTCACTATCAACTCCTACTAGTAGTTAATTTGAAATTAGTTAATTAATATTAAAATAATTTTTATCACAAATTAATAAAAGTAGGATTTTTTAAAAACGATATTAGGATACCTAATTTACTTTTAAAAAACTTTTTCGTAACTTATTTCCATATCTTCTCAAATAAATGCACTTGACTCTTGAACCATTTAAAGTTTTTTTTTTTTCTGAATACCGCGTATAAAATTTGTTAAATTTTATCCAACTTACTCTAAAAAGTAGCAAATTTTTTTTTCAAGAGTAGCTTTTTTGAAAACTTAAAAATAAAGAAGTTTTACATTCACCCTTTCCGTGGACGATTGGGGTCCAGGAAAAGGTGTGAATAGGAAAAACTTTTTATTTTTAATTTTATCGAAAAAAGATATTTGATAAAAATTTTTGTTACTTAGAGTAAGATTGGGATAGAAAAAAAATTTTTTTATCGCGGTGTTCAGAAAAGGGAAAGGATAAGATAAAGGCAAAAGATATGGAAATAATTTAAAGAAAAGTTGTTAAAAGGGTTTTAATAAATTTTCGAAAAAACGACCCGCTTTTATTTATTTGTGATTAAAATTTTATTTTCAAAACTAATTGAAATTTTTGTTCTAGTAGGGTTGATAGTGACAAGCTTTAGAAATTTCGCTTTTATAATTCATTAGCCGCAGTATGGTCAGCTCTAAATGCTTACTTAACAGCAAAAATTTGATAATAAAATGATGTTAAAATTTAAATTGATATTAAAATAAATTTAATCAAAAAAAATAAAAGCAGGCCGATTTTTTTTAAAATTGGCATTAGAGACACCTTTAATTTTGAACAACTTTCCCCAGTAGCTTTTTTCCATATCTTTCAAATAAATCACTTTACCTTGTACCAATTTAAGTTTTTTTAATTTGTAACACCGGTATAAAATATGTTAAATGTTTCTATTAATCTTACTTTTAGAAGTAGCAAAATTTTTATCAAGAGTAGCTTTTACGAAAAAATCAAAAATAAAAAGTTTTTTCTTCAACACCTTTTCCGTGGACATACTGTATATATATATATATATATATATATATATATATATATATATATATATATATATATATATATATATATATATATATATATATATATATATATATATATATATATATATATATATATATATATATATATATATTTTGGTTATATTTCAATTTTAACTATTTTTATAATGTGGTTGCTTACTATAAAGTAATCAATTAATTTAATAATTAATAATTTATATATTTTTTTACAATTACAAAGGAAAAATTTAATAAAGATTCCGCAGTGTGTAAACCTGTTTTTGCAAGAGCTATATTAGGATTTTACAATTAAAATGTAGTGACACATAACAAAAACGACTATATTTTGTAATAATAATTATTATTAATAGTTTACTTAAACTACTTTTCTTAATTTTTAGTTAAACATAAAACACCCCTCAATAATTTAAGTAATATTGATACTTAAATAATATCCTTTTCAAAGAAAACTAATATACATTTATGTTATTTAATTTATTTAATTTGTTTATGTATTGATAAAAACTATTAATTTGGTAAAAAAATATTTTTTATGGCCAATAACATGCACACCAAAGTAGAAAAAAATATCTTTTTTAATTACGCACTCATGGAATTACGCACTAGCCGATACGCGTCTTCGTGCGTAACTTTTCCATTCGTGCGTAATATGCTACTTACAACTGTAATTACGTAATATACCATTAATGGCACATCAAAATTGTTTTACGTCAATTTGTTTAAACTATAAAAACAGGGTTTTTTTTGGCCTAAGGCTATTTTGTAAAAACAGGTTTACACATTTGAATTACCTGCAAATCTCGTTTTTTTAATTTTTTTGTTTTAAATGTGATAGAGGAAACAAAAATTATTAATTTTTTTGGGTTTTTTTGGGGAAAATCATTGAAAACAGATATATATATATATATATATATATATATATATATATATATATATATATATATATATATATATATATATATATATATATATATATATATATATTTTGTATATATATATATATATATATATATATATATATATATATATATATATATATATTTTTTTTCTATAACTAAATCTGATGAAAAATTAAAATTAGAGGACAATGGTGTTGGCTTTTTTTACTGATAAGGAGATGGAAAATTTTTTTAAAATTGTACCACGAATATTGGTCTAAATATGAAAAAAAAAATTAAATCACATGCCACACAATTTAAAAAAAATAAAAGGGGCAAGATCATCTATGTTTCTGAGACCAGTTAAAAAAAATGAATTAATATCCTACATAAACTTTTTTTAAGAATGACTGTGCATCGGGTTTAGACGGAATTGATGTAAAATTATAAAATTTATTCATCCTTACATATTAGATCCTTTAATGCATATAATAAATATCTTTTTTAAAATTTGGGGAAAAGTTCCTAAATTACTAAAATTCTCAATTGTTACACCGATATATAAAGGGGGAGATAAAAGAGATGTTTCAAATTATCGACCTATAAGTGTAAAAAAATAATTTCTAAAAATTTTTTTAAAAAATGCCTGAAGGATAGAATTGTAAGTTACTTTGTATGTAATGAAATCTTATCCGATAACCAATTTGGTTTTAGATATGGTCTAAGTACAAAAAATGCAATCTATGAACTTGTTGGACAAATTACTTTTACTTGGATAATAATAAAAAGTGTTTAGCTTTTTTCCCCTTGATCTCGGGGCGTTCGACACGGTGCCTCATCACTTTTTTTGAGTGTTCTAAACACCTATGGGGTGAGGGGTACCGCGTTGGATGTCTTGGGATAGCTTTTTTGAGCGAGCGACAAAAATTAGTAAAAAGGGGGAGGGACAAGGAGGATCCGCTGCCTAAAAAAAATTGGGGTATCCCGCAAGGAACCGTTTTAGGTCCAGTTTTTTTATAATTTACATAAATTCCTTACTGCCATGAATATGGATGGTGGTGCGCCCATTTCTTATGCTGATGATACAGTGGCTATTTTTTTTTGGGACTCCTGGGCTCAGGAAGGGGGGAAGGGCTGGGGGGGTTTAAATTAAAAAAAAACTGGTTAGATTGCTATAAATTAACATTAAACGCAAAAAAAACAAACAAAAACCTTTTTTCTCTGACAGCTGCAACCCCGTCCCCATTTTAACGAACTGAAAAAAAAAAATTTAGACTTGCCAATAACAGAAGTAGACAATATAAAGATCTTGGCATCATAATAGATAAGCATTTAAAATGGGGTCCACATATATCAAGGTTGACAAAAACATCAGAAAATTGATTCACAAGTTCTACACACCCGTGAAATACTCAAAAAAAAAAGCTAATCTGTCTTAGAGTTTTTGGGGGAACCCTAATAAGATATGGAATAGTTGTGTGGGGACCCCCGTACGAAAACTCTATATCCTTTAAAATTATCCAAAATTATATTTTAAAAAAACATATACAAAAAACAAAAGATATTCTACGAATTTTTTACCGAAAAACCTTAATGCCCCGATCCCCCTTTGTCTATTCCTTTTGTGTTTTTTTCAAGAATTTAAACTGAAACAATATTTTTCCATTCTCGACACAAGATCGAAAACCAATAAACAACTATTAATTCCTAGCAGCAAAAATAATATTAATATTAGATCGATTAACTATCTAGCACCAAAAAAATTTTAATTTAATCCCAAAAAAAAAAAAAAAATCGTAAATATAAAAAAATTTCCATTTCTGTAAAGCATTTATTTCAACCAACTCTCATAAATTTGATGTATTATTTTAAATGTAACTTGGGGATTACTTATGACTGAATAAACTAAATAGGATTTGAGTATCACATACAGGGGTTCAGTTCCCCCGGGGGGATTATTTATATTATTAATGTGCAATACAATGGTTTTTTAAATTTTACTGTAATATGTATATTGTAAAAACACCAAATTCTGAAAAATTTTTATTATTATTATTATTATTATTATTATTATATATATATATATATATATATATATATATATATATATATATATATATATATATATATATATATATATATATATATATATATATATATATATATATATATATATATAAATGTTTTATATATATATATATATATATATATATATATATATATATATATATATATATATATATATATATATATATATATATAAAATATATATATATATATATATATATATATATATATATATACATATACAAAAAAAAAATATATATATATATATATATATAAAAAATATATATATAAATATATATATATATATATATATATATATATATATATATAAAAAACAAAAAATTAATATATATATATATATATATATATATATATATATATAACAATTTTAAAAAATTAAATTTAAAAATTTTAAACCCTTTGGAAAAACAAATGGGGGTTTAAATGGGAGAAAAAGTTGGGGTTTGGGGTTTCCCCCCTTTAAATTCCGTTTTTTTGATATTTTTTTTAATGGTCTCTTCAAAGATATTAAAAATGAAAACAAAAAATTTTGGTTTTTTTTAAAACTTTAAAAAATTTTAACTTTAGGACTAGACCCGTGAAAATTTCAGGAGAGGGGTAAGAACATCTGCGAATTTAAAAAGGGGGAAAAAAAAATTTTAGGCCTACTATGTTGCGTGAGTTTTTTAAAACAATTTTTGTTTTTCCTATGGCCGCCATATTAATTTTTTTCTTTTTTTAAAAGCTTAGAACATCCCCCTTTCCAACCGTGTATAACTCGTATTTTTTTTAAAACCCGAAAAAAAGCAAAAACAAATTATCATTTTTCACATAGTAGGTTTTTTGTCTTTTTCTGTTATTATTGACGTATTTTATTTTTTGAGTGGTCTCGTATTAATATTTTATTTCAATACGATAGTGTTGTTAATGACGTCAAGAAAAGTTTGCAAAAAGATAAAGTTAAAATGAATGCTTTTTAAAAAAGTAAAAAAATATGACATGTTGGAATGTTTTTTTTTATGCCGAAGGAACGACGAAATGGCTGAAGAAATTTTATTTTAATAAATACCCGGGAAAAACGAAACCCCCGTAAGATTATGTTTGGGGGTTTTAAAAAAATTTTAATTAATTTTGGGATTTTTTAAAATTAAAAAAAAAAAAAACCAGAAAAAAGAAGAAAAAGAAAATTTAGTTATGCAAAGTGTAATCGAGCCCCCTATCTCATTACGGCAAATTGAAGATACAGCAGGCGTTGCTCGCTCAACGGCCAGTGACGTTCTTAATGGGGAAAAAATTTCACCCTACCGCGAACGAGTATGTCAAGGGTTTAAAAAAGGAGATCAAGCAAGAAGGCTGCAATTCTGCCTTTTGGTTTTTTGGGAAAATGCCACTTGAATCCAAATTTTCCTTTTTAAAATTTTATGGTCTGATGAAAGTCGGGGTTTTCCAACTGCGGAATGTTTAATCGCAAAAAAAATGTTTTTGGTCAGATGTGAACCCGCATTTGTCCCAGGGGAATGAGGATTTCAAATATATATATATATATATATATATATATATATATATATATATATATATATATATATATATATATATATATATATATATATATATATATATATATATATATATATTATTATATCAATCCGTTTGTCATAAATGGATTTTAATGCTATTTCGCCATAAGCAGGTTGTAATTTGGTTCCGGTTCATTGGTTTTCATGCTTCGTTGGGTTTTTGATTTGTTGCCGGGTGTTGTAAAGTTTTCCATATGGTTGGGTTGTTTTGTGCATCATCTCTCTTGTCCAGGTTGTTTGTGTTTTCTATTTCGAGTGCTTCTCTAATACGTCGTGTTCTATGGTGTTTTATTGCAGCGATTTCTTTTGTGTCTTGAAAGTTAATGGAGTGTCCAGTTTCTTGGTGGTGTTGGAACAATGCTGATGTTGTTTGTTTGTTCTTTACGCTATTCTAGTGTTCTTCGACTCTGGTGGAGATTCTTCTGTTTGTCTGCCCGATGTATTTCTTGTCGCAGTCTCTGCAGGATATGCTGTACACTCCTTGGCTTTTCAAGGGTATCTTGGCTAGTAAGTTAAGGATTGTTGTTTGGGGTTTGTAGGTCGTACATATGTCATGTTCTTTTAAAATCCTTCCAATTACGTTTAGTACACTTTTAATGAATGGTAAAGTTGTTTTTAGTTAAGATATGTCTTTCTTGTCCTTTGCTGTTGTATTTGTATTCTGCTTTAAAGCTTTTTTAATGTTTTGTTCTTTGTAGTTGTTGTGTTTTAGGGCTATGGTAATTTTGTTGAGTTCTTATTGCCGGTTTGTGGGTTTGGTTAGACGTATAGATCTGGTAATGAGGGTAATGGCGACTGACTTTGATGGATGATGGTGGGAATCTGCATTCAAATATATGTTGGTGTGTGTGAGTTTTCTGTAAACTGTGTTATCAATTGTAAGATATTCTTTTCTGGTTATAAGAAGGTCGAGGAATGGTACACTCCTGTTTACCTCGACTTCTAGAGTAAACTGGATGCGAGGGTGGATATTGTTTAGTTCTTTTAGAAAATGGTCCATATTTGTTCTTCCATGTGGCCATATGATGAATATGTCATCGACGTAGCCTTTCCAGAGAGTAAGTTTCGTGTCGGTTTTTCTAAGGGCTTCTGTCTCAAAATATTTCATATATGAGTTAGCAATAACTGGTGATAGTAAGGAACCCATAGGTGTATATATATAACCCATAGGACCATGGATTATATATATATATATATATATATATATATATATATATATATATATATATATATATTATTATTATTATATATATTATATATATATATAAAAAAAAACATAAAACAAAGCCCTTAACTATTGACATAGGGCTCAATACCAGCGTTCATAATGCCTGTGAACGCAAAGTAAATATTCGAGTTTGGCCGCTAGTTTACCAATTTATATGTAAATGAGTTGCCTAAAATTACACGAATCTCAGCGTTATATAGAGTTGGTTAATGTTAGAGAACAACAAATTACTTTATGTAGGATGTCGTATTTTGCTGTATTTTAATAAGAGTCCGCAAACTAATTTTGAAAGTTTAATTGGTCTTTGAAAATTGGCTAGCTCATATAGCTCATAATCCATATACATGTCAAATAAATTACCCAAGAATTATTTATTTTGATTCTAGGTGTAAATTGTTAAACAACAATGTTAAACATATGTATACTATTCTTTTTCTTTATATTTTAATAAATAAATGAATTATATTAAAATTTTTTGGCGATCGTTTATTTAAAAATATTTTTATCGTATACAAAATAATTTAGTCATTAATAGCTGCTCAATTGGCTGCCTAAAACCATATTATAAAATTATTGTGTTAGTCTCTCACTACTTAACACAAAAAACGTATAATTTTTAAAATATAGTTAAAATAAATTTAAAAAGCTGGTGTGACTATAGAAATAAAAAACCTTTGAACATTCGCCAATGTTTAATAAAGTTTAGTTCCTTTTGTATAGGACTAATTTATGCTCATACCAATATTTTATTGCTCGTGTATCATGTGTAATTTTTTCTTTGTCTTTATTTGGTAAAGGCCATACTTATTTACATTCAATAATTTTAGCTTTTTCTAAGAACTCCAGTTACTTTTCAATATGACTTGCATATCATAGTGTACTAAATTTTGTCCAAGTTTATATTGGGTTCAGAGCATAACATATCATCTATTATTCCAAGGTTGGCCCTTTCGTTTAAGTGCCTGCACTAATTGGATGCAAGATAAGGTAATAAATGGTTATGGGCTATTATAACCCTTTTTATAACAAATATCGAATTTTATGATAGTTTTGAAAAGTATGCACTATCAAAAACCAATTTTTCAAAAGGCAATATAAAAGATTTTTTCTCGAAATTGTGTTTAACTATTAAAAAATTAGTGAGTATTATAGTAAATAAGTTAAATTTTTGTTCACGGGCAAAATAAAAAAAAATGTTTAATTTTTTTTAAATTTAGTGTACATATTTTTACCTTCTTTGTAGACACTACCTTACATACACTTTAAATTAAAAACAGTGGTATAACCTAATTAAAGTAAGTACGAAAACAAATATATTTTTTATGATTATAAAAAAAATTAAACTGTGCAAAACATAAAATGGCAAGTAAGCTGTTTCTGAGAGCTTCTAGTTCAGTTACTCTTTAATATGACTTGCATATCATACTGTATTAAATTTTGTCCAAGTTTATATTTAGTTCAGGGAATAACTTATCTGCATTATTTAATTTAAAGTGTATTAAAGAACTTCTGGGCTAAACAATTTAAGTTTAATAGAACAAATAAATGTTGGTTTTTAATATTACCTAATATTATATGACTTGCGTATCATACTACATTAAATTTGTTCCAAGTTTATATTTGGTGCAGGACATAACTTATTTATCTTCTTTAATTTTAGTTTATTTTAAACATTTTTAGTTTAGGTACTCTTTAATATGAGTAATTTTTGGTTTTTCAAAATATTCAGCATTTTTATAGGACTTGCGTATCATACTTTATTAATTTTTTAAAAGTTTATAATTGGTACAGGGTATTACCTATCTACATTCTTTACTTTTACCTTTTTAAAAACCTTCTAGTCTTGTTACTTTTTAAGAAAACTTAATTATAATCTTTTAAAATATTAAGCGTTAGTACATGAGTTGCATTTCATACTATTTTTTTTTAATTTATATTTATTGCAGGGCAATGCTTCTATTTTTTTAATTTTAGCTTTTTTTAAAGAATTTGTCCGATTTAATAGTTATAATTATGTCGGTGTTAATTAAATACAATTCATGTAGAAAATTTTATGAGTAAAATATGTTGCTACCTTTTTTAAGTTATTTATTTTAGTCTTAATTTATTTTTTTTTATCTTTATGACAGCTCACGAAGGATTATTATATATGTATATTATATCCTACGGAATATATATACATATATAAACCTAAGTACCAAAGTACCGTAAGTGCCGGGTTTTCCGGTGTTTAACCCATTTCTTCCCAGTTGTTCCGTCAACGTTGTCCAAGCACTGAAACATGCAGATGTTGCATTTCACAGCACCTTTAGACAACGCGGTAGTGCCACCATGGACGTTATTTTTTTAAATAACTACTACCTAAAAAATAACTACTACCTAAAAATAACTACTACCTAAAAATGACAACGATATATGTGTATTCTAACATAAATTAAGTTTTGGAATATAATTTTTCTTTTAATTTAACCTAATCTAAAATTTGAAATTTAATGTTACATTGCCACTTCATATTCGCTTTACAATCCCTAATGTTATTAAAACTTTATTATGCAACGCCAAAGTTATTATTGACCCTTGTAGTTTCTCTAAAGTTAGTTCCAGTTCGCTTTGAAGTAAACTTCTTATCAGAATAACTACCGTAATCGAACCAAATTTTTTTAGTTTACATTCTGGGATTGTCTGTATATCTGTTATTTTGTTTAACAGCGCATTACTTATAACACATTTATGAAAACAACAAAATTTTGCTTATAAATGCCTTTGATCAAAACATAAACAGTATATACTTGTTTTCGTACTTACTTTAATTAAGTTATGCCATATCACTGTTTTTAATTTAAAGTGTATGCAAGTAAGGTAGTATCAACAAAGGAGGTAAATATATATTAACTGAATTAAATAAATCAAAATAAATTTATTTTTATTATTTTGCCCGTAAGAAAAATTTTACCCATTTTCGATACACAATTTCGATAAAAAAATATTTTATATTGCCTTTATAAAAATTACTTTTTGATAGTGTATACTTCTTTAAAACTACCTTCTTTGTACCATAAAATTCAATAGTTGTCATATTTTTTTTTATAATAGTCCATAACCATTTATTACTTTATCTTGCATTAAATTGGTGCAGGCACTTAAGGGAAATAAAATGGCCACCCTTGAAATAAGAGACAATAAGCTCTAAACTTGTATAAACCTTTATTATTATTAAAATTTTAATTTATATAATTTATATTTATTTTTAAAGTAGTCCTAAAAGTATGATAGAATCTCGTGTCCGTGTCTTAAGATATTCTTAAGATATTTAAGTTCAAGAGTCACGCTTTTTGCAAAAATTTTACTTCCTATAGTTTTAATAATACATATTTGCATTTATCATAAAAACCCTTAAGTACAAAATTCTGTACAAATTTTGTTTTAAACTTTTTTTACAGGCTTAACCGTTTTTAAGGTAAAGCGCAGAGAGTGCGCAGCGCTTAGCCATGCATAGTATAATGGAAGGTCACCGTAAGTCCCGGTAACAAATATGTTGTTTATAGTTAATTAATCACTAAAAATTTAATACTTTATATTAAGTATTATTTTTTATGTTATGATTTAAATGCTTTAAAACTTTTTATTTATAATTTTATTTCTTCCTCTTGTTTTAAAAATTTGTAAACAAGGCTTGGGGAATATAAATTAAAACATTACACCATAGAACATTGAATTTTATTTTTCAAACGGAATGTCAGGTATTCTGATGCGCATCACCGACATTTTAATGTGCAGGTTGGACCCTCAGCGCCAACAATTATTCGCTTGGGTTTGCTAATAATCAGTAACAAGGTTCAGTAAAAAACCTTTCTGGTCTTAGAAGTCCACGTACAACGTGCACCGGTAAGAATATTGAACATGTACGGAAGAGCTTGGAAGTGAGTCCTAAAACATCAATGAGGAGTCGTTCGGCACAGCTTTGTTTATCAACGAGGTTTCTTTAAAAAAAATTATACATTGCACATGTTCCCCATAAAATTTAGCTGGTGCAAGAAATAAGACCGATAGACTACCAGTAAGGGCTTGATTATTTTGTTTCGTTACAGCAAAAAGCTAGAGGCAATTCCAGATTTTACCGCTCCAGAATTTTTTCTTTAGAGCTGTATGAAAAAAATTAGTCTAACTTAATAAGCCGCAAACTACCTAACATTTTGCGAAGAGGCATGAAACATGTGTTGGCGACATCTGCTAGATGTTATTTTTTACTTTTAGGCTTAAATTATTTCCCATTTACAGGCTGCATTTTTATAACATAATGTTAAAAATTTATTTAAAATAAATAATATATATAAATATATATATATATATATATATATATATATATATATATATATATATATATATATATATATATATATATATATATATATATATATATATATATATATATATATATATATATATATATATTATATATATATATATATATATATATATAAAGCGGGTGTTTCTCAAAGGTGGTTCCCCCCTATAACTTTTTTATTTTTTAAGATGGGAAAATGAAATTTGGTTTGTCAATATATGACCTTAAAATGCATTAAAAAATGTGTTCAATTGTTTCTGATGATTTCCGGTTTTACCGGAAATGACCTCAACTTTTGAATTTTAAATGAAACACCCTGTATTTTTTTACCTATTCGATAGAAAATGACATTCTAAATACAATGACACCCCATATGCCAACTTTTAACATTTTCCTTTAAAAATATTTAATTTTAAAAATTCAATCTAGAGTGCCATGATTTCGCTAAAGCAACCAATTTTGAGTCCAGGAGGCGTGGAAAAATATTTTTAATTATCTTTCATATTTTATGTCTTTTTCAGAAAGGTAAAAAGATATTAAAATATTATTTCTTGACATAACTAATTTTTTTCAAATGTAACGATGGTGGCTCGTTGGCATATTTAAAAGGAGCATTTTTTGTGAATAATTTGATACCCTTCATTTGATATTTGGAGTTAAGTCAACACTAAAAAAGCTAAAATATAGGCATAGTAGTTGTTGCTTATAAGAATAATAGTGATTATATCATTATTATTATTTTTATTAATTATTATACTATTATTAGGTATTTAAATCAAAATGCCTTATTAATAAACAGCAATAACTTTAAATAAATAACTCGCATTTAATTGTTAAACTATGTAACATCATTGTTTATCATTTTTGTTTATTTCCAAGCTTACCTGACAAAATTGCCGAAATGAATATGACTTTTTTAATCGAATGTCACAGCCCGGATGATATTTTATAATTTTATAAGCAACAACTACTATGCCTGTTTTTTGCTTTTTTAGTGTTCATTTAACTTAAAATATCAAGTGTGGGGTATTAAATTATTCAAAAAGAAGTGCTCTTTTTAAATATGCCAACGAGCCACCATCGTTCCATTTGAAAAAATTGAGTTATGTCTAGAATTAAAATTTTGAAATCTTTTTACCTTTCTGGAAAAGACATTAACTACGTCAGATATTTAAAACTATTTTTTTTTTCGCCTCCTTGACTTAAAATTGGTTGTTTTAACGACGTCATGGTACTCTAGATTGAATTTTAAAAAATTAAATATTTTTAAAGGAAAATGTCAAAAGTTGACATGTGGGGTGTCATTGTATTTAGAATGTCAATTTCTATCAAATAGATATAAATTTTATTTTCTAAAAAATAAAAAAGTTGTAGGGGAGAACCACCTTTGAGAAACACCGTATATATATATATATATATATATATATATATATATATATATATATATATATATATATATATATATATATATATATATATATATATATATATATATATATATATATATATATATATATTACAGCAACAAATAGCGGGAATGCGGTCTGTTATGGGTTAAATGATCAGGAAAACATTTAATTCTTTAATCCCCTATATTTCGACACAGTTTGTGTCTTTTTCAAGAGACATGGCTAAAACAACATATTTATGTTAACAAAAAAAAAATTTTCTAAATATAAAACTACACAAAACAAAAATTTACTTACACTTATTGTTATTAAAATACCGACAACATCACAAAACAAGAATTTTACGAGACCACGTTCGATTTAGTTTTAACAGTATGGATTACATTTTAAAATTAAAATGAACACACGAGAGCTAAATTCTGAAAATGTAAACAGAATCTTTACTATTTTTTTTATTTCCTAAAATAATATCGGTAAAAAAAAACTTACAAAAACACTTAAAATCCAATAAAAACTATATAAAAACATCTACACATACAGAAATATTTAAGACACAGTTCTAACAAAAATAAACATGTTGAGAAAAGTACAAAAACCAAAATGGCGGACACATAATAATACTATTTCCAAATATTGCAATAAATGACACTTAACTGGTCAATATCGGATCTAGAATTGATCGTGTTAGGCTCTTTACTGATGTGGGTCATCTCTAAAAATATTCGTTTTCGATAATTCGTCTCCCGGTCCAAAATTTTAGTATTTTGATAATCAAAATTGTGATCAAGATCCTGAAAGTGACAAGCCAAAGCGCATGAACCTTTTGCAATTCGACAATCACTTTTATATTGTGTTATTCGTGATTTTAAACTTTGCGAAGTCTGACCTACATAACATTTGTTGCATCCCAAACATGGAATTTTGTAAACAATATTGGAATTATGCAAAGTAGGGATCTTGTCTTTCATTTTTGAGAAAATGTCACCAATTTTTAATAAGGTATACTTCGCAATTTTTAAGTTTGCAACATTACTAAAGTTTTTTATTACATTATGCGTTAGTCCCTGGATGTAAGGAAGTTTTTTATATTTGGTTACCTTACCACAAGACTATGTACTAGTTTCATTCGATGTTTGTCACTATTTACCAATATACATAAAAGTGATTGCAGACTGGGTAAAAACAATTGTGCATTGTCAGTACATTATAACCAATTGGGACACAGGTTTAACTTTAACGAAACTCATATACTATGTAATGAATCTAGCTACAATAAGAGATTGGTTCGTGAAATGATCGAGATATATTTACATCCTAATTCTATTAATAAGAGGGCGGACATAGAAAATTTAAGTGCAATTTATTCAAACTTACTTAATTTAAATTTGATCAATCGAAATATGTCTACTAATTCTAGTAACTGTTTTTAAAATAATTAATATTTTAAACCAACCAATTATTTATTGTTGCCTTCTTTTACTGTTTTTTTAATTATTTATTGTTTTTGTTTGTTGCTGTCATTTTGGGTGATTTTCTGTTTACTTGGTCTAAAAGTATCCCAAAAGTCCTTATTGCAGGGCATTTGTACCTTTGTTCTTTCTTTCTGTGCGTTCTGCTGGATAGGGGGGCGTGGTTTTATATATTTTTTAGCCTTCATTTTCTTTTCTTCTATCATCGTCTTCAAGTCGCTCAAAAATGTATAATTTATAATCATTATCTTTGGATGTCGAGGATATTTGTCTCTAAATCGTCAAGAATTTCGGAGCCAAATACACTATCTTTATTAAGATCGCTTTGATACGATAAAGCATTAGGGCAAACTTGCCTATTTTACTGCCCATGCGAAAGAACATCGCGAACTCGATTTCTTGCATTCGCAGCGTGAACCATACGCATTTTTGCCGTTGTAAATTTTTGTGTTCAGTATTTCATTTGAAGCTGGTAGTAAAATTTACGTTATCGGTTCCAAGAGTGTATTTTGCAGCGCCCAACCCCATTCCTAAGGTTTTAAATCATTCCCTTACCAAGTTTGAATTTGGTTATGTACACGGTTGATATGTTAATGAACTGCTGTTGTTGGCGGAATAAATATATTTGATAAATAAAAAATTATATTAAATGTTTTTTTGGCCTTGCAAACGAGTGCTCTAGCCACGAAAATACTTTTATACTTGGAATAGGATATATTGACAGGGTCACACATTTTACGCCCAGGGGTCGATCAGGGCGACTTTACAGGTAAGCACATTACTTGGTAGACCACAGGTAAAAAGTATCATACAAAGGTTAGAGTAATTATATTAAATATTTGCATTTACGAATTATAGATAATTACATAAATAAAAGAATGTTTCGGTGTCACTACTTTGAAGAATTTCAGGTAGCCATATTGGCAAGAAAAAATGTTTTTGTATGAGAAAATGTATTAGGTTATTTGTGTAATTATTTTTTATTTCACAGTTATAACAAATATGATTTAAGTCACCATATTCATTACACACGCATAAAGGTGTTTCTTTTAGCCCTATTTTGTGCAAGTGGCTAGGAAAGCAGCCGTGATTAAGCTTTAAACGGCTTATAACATTCGTAATCCTTCGAGGTATGTTATTACGGTGATGCCAGTGGGTGACTGAAATTGTAGGATGGATTTTATAATAAAACATATTTGTTTTCGATCCATACTTTTGCCACTCTTGATTCCACTTGTTTTTAATATTTTGTTTTATTAGTGGTAAGAAATCTTGTATGATTAGTGTATTATCATATTCATTTGAGCTTGATGTTTTTGCTAGTTTATCACTGGCTTCGTTCCCGGTTATCCCGGAATGCGACTGTCCACAAAAAAATAAATATTTTTATTATTTGATTGGTAAATAATATTAAATATATTAGTGATAAAATAATGTGGGTAAATACTTTGATTCATTAAGGATTTTTTTAGGTTTAGTAAGACTGATTGAGAGTCGGTACATATTATGATATTTTGGAAGTTTTGTGTTATGGCCCATTGCAGGGCATAGCAAATTGCTCCTGCTTCTGCAGTAAAAATACTGAGATTGCTGTTTATATTTAAAACAGTAGCTATGTTTTAATTGTGGACAATAGAATGCTCCGCTAAGCTTATTACTTTGTTTAGAGCCGACCAGACAGTTTTTGGGGTACTTGGATAAGTATTCATTAAATTGTAAATTTGTTGATATGTTTTCAGCAGGGTAATTGGGAATATTTACATTTGGACACAACAGCATAGCTCCGTAACTGTTATCATATATTATTGTTGAATGGTCATGGGTCATAGAATCTAAAATATTGTATTGCTGTAATTCACCATACGCAACAGCGAGTGGTGGAGAGTTCTTTCGTGTCCAATACGGATTTGTCATATTTTGTATGTAAAGTTGGTAAAGCTTTTTTATTAGTGGAGTTTGTTTGGCATAAAGCAGCTTAACCCTTAAGTAGGCGCGCCAGTTTTTTATACGTAAATAGACGCAAGGAACACTTTATGCACCCAACTTTTAAAATAATGTAAAAGTATTCAAAAAGTTAAAGTAATATACGGTATATATTTATTTATTTTACAATATCTCCAAAATGTACAAATAATGTAACATACAGTAAGAAAAAAAAAACAAAAAATTAAATTTATAAGTATATTTTGAGATACAGGATGCCAAACAAGAAAAAACTTAAGTAATTTAATTTCTTACGAAAAATTAAACGAAATGAAAAACAAGCAATGCAGCAAAACAAATGAAACACCCTAAAAACAAATTAAATATCAAAGATTTGAAGAAAAATATACATATTTCAGAAACTAGGAACTATCTTTATCAATTGTTATTGAGCAGTTTTGACAAGTATACTTAATGGCCATATGTTTTTTACAAGCAAATTTTCTACAAGTGCTACATGTTATTGTAGTGTTTATTCTTTTTGCTTTCGGGCAAAAACAACAGCGCCCTCTACTTTTTTCTTCTGGGATGACTTCTGCAACCGCATATTTTGCAAGAATGGATTTTATGTTCGCTGGCAGCGAACGAATTGTGACTCGTTCCGTTAGGTGAAGTTTCATCAAATTCAAAGACAAATTTTTCAAAAATACTCTCCTTATTTGTGGCAAATCAGGATGACAAGAAATGTAAATAATTAGGGCAAAATATTTCACTTACAAAAGTGGTCACGCTGGAGCACTTTGTGCACCATTAGAGCAGCTTGCTGCATCTACGTCCATATCTCTCGGCAAACTAAATCAAACTAACCAAAAACGCTAGTACAGAGTGTTGACACCCCAGCCGTAGGTTAGATGTGCGGACGGGCGTATTTGTGCCGAATATGTAAGTTAATTACTTTTCATTGAGAAGGGAGCACTTAGTGCCCCCTCGCACGCACTTAAGGGTTAAGCATGAACTTAGAGGCGAGATATTCTCTTCTGCACCATGTAGGTGGTTCAAAACTCTCAACCATAATTGCCATAGTGGGCAAGGATTTCATCACTCCCAAGCCAATTCTTAACGCCTTATGTTGTAACCTATCAAGCTTCACAAGATGACAGTTGCTAGCGGAATCGTAAAGAATGCTACCGTAGTCTATAATAGATCTTATAAAAGCTCTATAAAAAAGCAAAGCTATTTCTTGATTTGCCCCCCAGTGAAACAAACAGACTTGTTTTAAGGTATTGATACCTTTTCACATTTGTTTATGATATGGTTTATTTGTTCTCTCCATAAAAGCTTAGAGTCTAGATAAATTTCTAAGTATTTAAAGCAATTTGAGACCGGAAACTCTAATTCATTTAGGGTAATATTATTTTGATTATTGTTTCTACGTCCAGTAAAAAATACTACTGTAGACTTAGTATTAGAGATAGTAAATGCGTTATTGAAACACCATACTTTTAAGCAGTATGTAATATGGTTTAATTTTACGATAGATTTTTCTTTATTGTCTTCCATGGAGTATACAGCAATATCATCAGCATATTGTATACAAGATATATGGTTGTCCCATATGCGATGTAAATCATAAGAGTATAAGTTAAACAATAAAGGTGATAAAACAGATCCCTGACAAATACCTCGGGACGTATACCTAGGAGCAGGTTGTGTATTATTTTTTAATCGAATTAAAACTTTTCTATTACTATATAAAGCTAAGATTGCTTTTATGATCGACAATGGAATTCCTAAGGAAGAAACTTTTTTTGCTAAAATATTTAAATAATACACCAACACACTTATTTTCTGTAAGGGCCAGTTGTATATATCTGTTGTTAAGTTAGTAATTGTTTCTGTTGTTCCTATTCCAGGGGTGAAACCATATTGTTTTGGCGGCAGCAATTTATTGCGATAGAGCCAGAATTCTAACCTGTGCTTGATAAGCCTTTCATACGTTTTGGTAATACATGACATTAGGCTTATAGGCATATAAGCTTCAGGAAGTGTCGAATCCTTATTATGTTTTAATATGAGAATAACCAAACTATGTTTTAATTGATCCGGTACATATCCCAAAATCCACATGACATTGAATATCTCTTATGAGTATTGTTTTGCGAAAAATCCCAAATGCTGTAGCATAGGATAGCAAATATCGTCAGAGCGTGGATATGTATTTTCTCTTTTTTTTATTGCCCTATCTAATTCAGATAATGTAAAGTGACTTTCCAAAAATCTGTCAGATGGAGTATGAACATATTCAATTAAGGCGTTTAATGGATCGATTTCTGCAGAAGCCGGTGCCAGATTTTCCTGGATTTTTTCTGCGAGGTCTTTGGTTACATAAGAAGTTTTTGATTTTACATTTTTAAGGGATTTAATTTTTTTCCATATATCTCCTATTGGTGTGTTTCTATTTAATGCGTTACAATATTTCTGCCAATGTAAACGACCTTTTTCCTTAAATTTGCATTTAGCTTCAGCCATTCTTTTTTTACATAGCAAAAAATTACTTTCCGTTGGATCTTGTTTGTAAAAACGAAAAGCATTTTTTTTAGTAATATACTGATTACATTCATCATCCCACCAAACCGGTTTTTGGCGTATCTTTGGTATAAAAGGTTTATTTTCCTTAAAAGCTAATTTTTCTGGCTTATTTATTGAGTTTAAAAAGTAATCTACTTTACTGTCTATGTCACGATATGTTGGGGAACTTAAAATTAAATTTTCCATGCTACTCTCATACAGATGCCAATTAGCTGAGTTAAGATTCCATTTTCTGACAGGGTATATATAAGGATCTCGTTCGGGATTTATGTCGTATTCCATTACTATTGGAAAATGGTCCGAACCCAAGGTATCTCGATGGACATTTCAGTCAAATTTATGACTGATATTTGAACTAGCAAGACTAATATCGCTGCAAAGATTTTAAATTGGGATTTATATTCAACCTTGTAGGGCAACCGCTATTTAAAATAATGTTATTAGAAGTATCGATTGCTTCAGCTAAAGTAACTCCCTCCTTGTTATCTTTGTTTGACCCCCACGCTGCGTGGTGGGCATTAAAGTCACCACAAATAAGATTATTACTATAGAGGTTAAATATTTCGTTATAACCTTGGCTAATAATCCCTAATTTAGTTGGTCTGTATAATGACAAAACATTTAATTCCGTATTTTCAAACAAAATTTTTACGCCACATATTTCAACACATGATTTTTTAAGAGCTATGTTTAGTGATTTGTATTTAAGGTAATATGCTATAATAATAGCCACTCCTTCTTTTTCATTGGGTCGATCTTGTCGAATGATATCATAGCTTAGAAAAGTTATATTAATTGTTGGTTTTAGCCAAGTTCCGGATATTATAGCTAAATCATTTTTTTTTTTTGATAGCATAAAATTGGTTAGACTGTGTTTGTTTGAAAGTATAGATCTTGCATTCAACTGTAATATTAAAAGTTTTGTGTTATTCATTATGTGAAATCCGTTGAATTATCTAAAAATTTCGAAATATTTTCTTTGATGTCGTTATTAATTGTAGACATATTAATTAAGTCTGATATCATAATATGTTTTACTAAATTTGCTGTAAAAAAGGTAATTTTTTCAATAAGTTGATCTTTGTGATTTATAAAATCATCTCTATACGGATTTGGAAGGATTGACGAATTTACAGAGTCTCAACGAGGGGTATTGTTCTTTCCTATGGGTTCTCCTTTTTGTTTTTTTGGTATCTTGACTAAAAATTTGACTATTATTTCTACGTTATAAATTACGATTTATAGTATTTTTAGGTTTAGCTAGACCAATATAATTATGCATATTTGTATTGTTGTTAGGAAGAGGTGGAAATTCTTTATGATTTTCCAGTTGTTGGAATCTATTTTGTGTTAGGACATTATAAAAATTTGGATTGTCATTATTTTTTTTTTGCATCGTTAAAAGAAAAATTTTGTTCCGCCATTATAATTTTTATTCTTTTTGTGTTAGGTATTCGGGACAGTTTTTGGAAGTTGCATTGTAATCGTAGGTTTTACAGTAAATGCATTTTGTCTCACACTGAGTGTTAGAATCATCATGTAATTCACCGCATTTTTGACATTTTTTCTTGCTCTTACAATTATGGTCAACATGACCATAACTTCAAATAAGACTGAATTAATGTGGATATATTTCGGTAGGTTTGTTCCCTTAAAAGTAACACTAATCATTTGCCTGCAAACTGTTTTAATTACTTCAAAATCATTATTAGTTGTTATTTTACGGGTATATTGATACACCGATGTTGCTTTGGAAAATTCTTGCCGTATTTCTTCAAGCAAGTATTCATCGGAAAAAAAAAGTGTCTACATCCCTAACAATATCTTTTCTTTCCACAAAGATTTTTTGTATATAGGCAATAAGATTGTTTTCTAAAATACAAGTTTCATGATTAATTAATTTATTTGCCGCTTCATAAGAATTAAACTCTACCTTTATCTTATTTCTACCTATCGATTTAATGTTGATTTTATTAGAGTAAATATATTGATCTTTTTTTAAAAAATAACCAATTCGAATTGCCTGTAGTTTCCCTATATTTTTAGTTTTTAACTCAACATAAACAACATACGGCCCTCTGTCACTAGAATGATATCGAGTATTTAAATCGATATAATATGGAATAATATACTCTCCAGAATTAGTATCGGTATTTTTTTTGTGTTCTTTATGTTCCATAACCGCTCTTTGCAAGTTTTGTAATATTCTGTTTTGGTTATTTCCTAATGGAACGAACTCACCGGTGTTGCATTGATTATTTGGTATTCCTGGAGGGTCACCCCCTTTCCCGTATGCCCACTTTCCATTTATTTAAAGTTAATTGTCAACTGTATTATAATAATAAATAATTTACTAAAATGAACACTTCGAAATATCGAAATTCCACACCGAGCAAAAAAATACAAAACAACATTTTGTGATAACGCTGCTCCGATAAATTGACCGACGCGACGGTTTAGGCAGCCTAAACGAAACGGGATATTAAATAGAATGTATTAATTATTAAAAAATACCAATTATTTTTAATTATATACTTTTTAGTCACTAATAAACTTTATATCATGTATTATTTACCGGGAATCTCGGTTGATCTTGCATTGTACTATAGTTAAGTGCTCTATCCAAAAACGGAGAGGCGTAAAAAATAGTTTGAAATAAAATTTGTAGAAAATTTTAGGTTTTACCAATTTTTTGATCATAAGTGCAAATATTATTACGACCATAGACACAAGATATTTTCGTAAAAAAAACGAATATTTAGGCCTTTGACCATTTGACTTTTTAGACTTTTCAGACAACTTTTAGAATGCTAAAATAGAGTTGCGTATAAAAATACAATTATGTATATTTTTAATCAAGCGACTAAGATGCCCTACACTCACATATTATTTTTTTGTAGAAAATGTATATCATTCCAGGGTGTTTGTTTTACAAAATACCATTTGACATTTTTTATAAAATTAATTTTAGAAAATAACAGCTAAACTTACGAAATATCTTTATATATTATACCCCAGGCAACAAAAAAACATCGGAAAAGGTTAGTGTAATTGGTATGAACGTAAAGAAAATTGATTACCCACTGAGAAAAGCGTGTTTGGAGAAATTGACTTGGACTGTTTACCTTGCTTTTAAATCCCGTAAACGCTAATCAAATAAACGCTGTTAAATTTTTATTGATGTTTGGTTGTATTTTAAAATGTTGTTATCGAATATTTTCTGGTGATCCCGCGGACATATAAAAGCTGTCTACTGTCTAATTTACGAAGATATTATTTTAAAATTGAAGGGGTTTCTATAGATAGGTTACCCCTTTAAAACTTAATAATTTATTTTTGCGATTTCCGGTTTAACCGAAAGCAATTAAAATTTATTTTTTTTAAGTAACACCCTATATTCATTTTTAGGGCATAGATCCGCCTTAAAATTCAGTTTACAACCATATGTCAAGATGTGACATTTGCTTTTAAAATAGCCTCAAAAAAGCATTTAAGTAAATAAGCTTCAGTAGGCCTTGATGTCAGTCGATGGTAACTTAAAAAAAAACTTCCAAAAATTCGCAGTGTTTTTTAAAAAAGTAAGTATGTACAGGTTTTTTCCGTATAATTGCGCATTTTTTTAAAATCTTTATTTTTATAGATAGAACAAAATAGTTTATATGAAAGTTGCAGGATTTTATGAAGATTTTTCATGGTTAAGATAAAAAAAATGATGATCGGAAAATTATCAAACACTTATCAACTTCGTTATTTTAAACACCCGCATATGATTGAAAATTCAAATTTTCTGTTAATCTTCTCTTTTTAAATATATATTAATTATTTCTGATAAAGAGTTGCAAGTTATTTGAATTTTAAAATTGTTCTAATGCCAAGTTAGCCATGGATACAACCCAAAATTGACTTCTGTCAAATATTTATATTTTTGTTTGGTTTCCAAGACGAACCATGGCCAACGGACTTAACTTTGCCAAACTTTGGGTTTAAATCCATGGCTAACTATGGCTTATAAGAAAAGATTTTAAATTCAAATAACTTGCAACCGTTTATCCGAACATAGATAAGTTATATATATTTGAAAAGAGGAATATTAGCAGAATTTGAATTTTCAATCATATGCAGGAGGTTCCTTTTTAAAATAACGAAGTTGATAATAATTTGTTAATTTTCCGATTATCATTTTTTTCTATCTTACACCATGAAAATCTTCATGAAAATCCTAACTTTCATAAAATTTATTTTTTTCTATCTATAAAAATAAAGATTTTAAAGGGGTGCGCAATTATACGGGAAAACCCTGTACAGTACAGGGTCTTTGATTATATTTACGTGGCTTCTGAGGCCTTTATTTTTGAAGACAGAAAAAAATGTTTTATATAAAAATTGTAGGATTTTTCTCATATTATCTTTTGAAATAATCAGTAAAAAAATATCGCAATAAAAAAATGGAAAAATATAGGCAACTTCAACTTTTTTAAATGAAACACCCTGTATATTATGAACTACAACGAAAGATCTTTTTTTTTTATTTTAAATATATATACATTGATGATATTTGGTTGAACCATTTTTGAGATATTTAAGGTTAAATTATTAATAAATTACAAAAAAGTTTCATAGTAGTATCAAGAAAGCCATGGAAACAATAAAATTGTTATGTTGCTGAATTTGGTGAGGGTTTTCTCTGGACCAATATTGTTTATTTTTGTGATTAAACATTTCTGCTAATGAGAAGGAAGACTTGTTGGTGAATAGAATTTTATTTAAAAACTTTGGACACTGCTGCATAAACCTAGCTATCTCCAATGCATGCTTAGGTCAGTCCTGCATGTTTTGTTCAGGAAGATTCTGAACGGACATAAATTTATAAGAATTAAATTTGTAAAATTTTAAGGTTAAATAAATTTTATAATCTGTTTTATTAAGTTCAGATGCCGCATGCAAAATTAATATTTCAGGATATTCTAAAATTATTAAAAGTAGTTAGTGCTAGTCCAATAGAAAAAGTATAATAATTATCCTGAAAAAACAAGAATATCCAAAAATTTGCTTTTATTTCGTGCTGCAGTCCTTTTCTTCAATTTAAAGCTTTTTCGTTTAATAAACTTTCTTACTATGTATTTTTTAGTATCTATAGAGGATACCCGTTGTTAAGGATATAATAAGTAATATTCCCTTTTGCACTGTCGTCACATTATTATTGTTACCATAAAAAAGACGCATAATAGCGATTTTTTGTTCTTCTGAATAGCCCATCGACAAAAAAGCAATACAAACTACTTTTAATAGTTAAAATGATAAATTTGAACTTTTTACAATATCAATACGTCAAATGTATTAAAACAATTTTTTTGTTTTAATACATTTCTTGATACCAATATGATTTTTTTTATTTATTTATATTTTAAGCTTAAATATCTCAAAATGGTTTATCCAGACATCATCATTTAAAATCAGAAAAAAAAGATCTTTTATTGTAGCGCATAATATAGAGGGTGTTTCATTTAAAAAAGTAGAAGTTGTCTATATTTTTCCATTTTTTTATTGCGATATTTTTTTACTGATAATTTTAAAAGATAATACGGAAAAAAACCTACAATTTTTATATAAAACATTTTTTTCTGTCTTCAAAAATAAAGGCTCCAGAAGCCACGTAAATATAATCAAAGACCCTGTACATTTTTATTTGTCCATTTCCTGAAATAATAATTTCTTTTTTGTTTTGTTATATACGATCATCATAGTTCATGTTCTATAAAATTGTCTATTTTATAATTGGAATTTAGTTTACTTATATCGATGCTATTATTATTTAACACAAACGTCAGTTTTTTACATTTTCGGTCTTTTAAAAACCGGACTACTTGAGGGTTAAAATATTAATTTTTTGCACCCAAAAGAAAAGAGTTAGAAATGCAATAACATAGTAATTTTTAAGTCCCTTTACTGCTGGACTTTAAATTAAACCGCTTTTAATAAACCGCATGCTATATATTGCTTTAAACCGCTTTACAATCCATACTGTGAAGTGCCTTAATTACATAATATATATGTTAATTTAAATTTACCACTTTCAAAAGAATGTAATTTAGCACGTACTCTTCAATTTACATTTTATCTATATGAGCCATAATTATCTATACACTAAAGTTTAATTTGTAGCTTAATTTTAGTTATGTGATATGTTTAATATATTAATTTACCCAGAAATATAAAAAAAGATATATGATCTTATTCTTAGGTCATAAGGTGATTTAACGCGCGATCCTAGCAAGCGCGTTATTAAGGGGGGATATACGTAAAAGCTTAAATTCGGCTTGATTTTCATATATTTTTTTATGGAAGAGTCATAACATATTTTTAAAAATTGGCATCTGGTTTATTTAAACGTTAAAATAATATAATTTTATTTCTTTTTTTTTTAATAATTTAAAATGGCGGATGTACAGGGTCTTTGATTATATTTACGTGGCTTCTGGAGCTTTTATTTAAAAAAAAATGTTTTATATAAAAGTTGTAGGTTTTTTCCATATTATCTTTTGAAATTATCAAAAAAAAAAAAAATATCGGAATAAAAAAATGAAAAAATATAGGCAACTTCAACTTTTTTAAATGGAACACCCCATATATTAGGCGCCAAAATAAACGATCTTTTTTTTCCGATTTCAAATATATATATACATTAATGATATTTGGATGAACCATCCTGGATATATTTAAGCCTTAAATATAAATAAACTGAAAAAAAAATCATATTAGTATCAAGATAGCTATGAAAACAATAAAATTGTTTTAATAAATTTGACATATTAATATTGTAAAAAGTTAAAATTTATCATTTTAACTATTAAAAGTAGTTTGTATTGCTTTTTTGTCGATGGGCTAATTAGAAGAACAAAAAATCTCTAATGCGTCTTTTTTATGGTAACAATAATAATGTGACGACAGTGCAAAGGGAATATTACTTATAATATCCTTAACAACGGGCACCATCTATAGATACTATTAAATACATAATAAGAAAGTTTATTGAACGAAAAAGCTTTTAAATGAAGAAAAGGACTGCAGCACGACATGAAAACAAGGTTTTGGATATCCTCGTTTTTTCAGAATAATTATTATACTTTTTCTATTGGACTTGCACTAAATACTTTTAATAATTTTAAAAAATCTTGAAATATTAATCTCGGATGCGGCATCTAAACTTAATAAAACAGATTATACAATTTATTTAACTTTAAAATTTTACAAATTTTATGTCCGTTCAGAACTTTCCTGAACAAAACATGCAGGATCGACCTAAGTATGCATTGGAAATAGCTAGGTTTATGCAGCAGGATCCAAAGTTTTTGAATAAAATTCTATTCACCGACAAGTCTTCCCTCACTTTAGCAGGGATGTTTAATCACAAAAATAAACTTTATGGGTCCAGAGAAAACCCTCACCAAATTCAGCAACATAACAATTCTATTGTTTCCATGGCTTTCTTGATACTAATATGAAACTTTTTTGTAATTTATTAATAATTTAACCCAAAATATCTCAAAAATGATTCATCCAAATATCATCAATGTATATATTTGAAATCAGAAAAAAAAGATCTTTCGTTGTAGCGCATAATATACGGGGTGTTTTATTTAAAAAAGTTGAAGTTGCCTATATTTTTCCATTTTTTTATTGCGATATTTTTTTACTGATAATTTCAAAAGATAATATGAAAAAAAATCCCACAATTTTTATGTAAAACATTTTTTTCTCTCTTTAAAAATAAAGGCCCCAGAAGCCACGTAAATGTAATCAAAGACCCTGTACACTAATTTCTTCCAGAAAGGTCGCAGCGAGACTTTTCAATCGTCGAGCATTGTAGCATCACATGAAGTGATTTGATAACAAAAACCGAATTTTTGTTTATTTAATAATGTTATAATTTCTAGATGAAAAAAAAACAAAAATTCGCGGCACAAAATACTTGGAGAAAATTTAATGAATATTTAAAAATATTATCAAAGATGTGTGCAAAATTTCAAAAAGATCGATCCATAACTTTTTAAGTTATCGTTTACGCCAGGTTAAAAAATATGGTTTTAAGAAAAACGCGTTTAAAGTTTAAATACGTACAGGTATATATACAGGGTAATTCATGAGGAAATGTCAATACTTCAGGTACGTACTCAGGGTCCAAAAATAAACCTAAAGGTTTATACAAATATGGGTCCGCAAGGCCTTCGTTTCCGAAATGCAGAGTGTTAAAGATTTTATTTAATTTTTCTATTTTTTAAATAAAATCTATGATAATGTAGATATTAAAGTAAAATTTGGTATTCGGGGTTTTTTGGTATGACGGATTTGAATCTAATCTTAGTACAGCTCTTACTTGTAGGGGGAGCCACCTACACGCCTTTTTACTATTTTGAACAATCACAACTTTTTGGTACGGCACTGTATTACATTTTTAAGTAAATAAAATATTTGTTTTGTCATTTTTATGTCAAAAAGGTATACTTGTTAAAAATCGATATGAGCAACCGTTTTCGAGATATTTGGATTAAAAAATTACCACGCATGACACGCATCTGATTTTATTATAGCAAAATTAAAAAAAAATAAACAATATGTATTTTAATTTTTAATTAAATTATGTTCAGCAAAACATAAAAAGAAATAAAAGAATATAAAAAAAATATAAATAAAAACTTTAACACCCTGTATATCGGACACGAAGGCCTTGCGGACCCATGTGTATATAGACTTTTATGCTTATTTTTGGACCCTAAGTACGTACCTGAAGTATTGACATTTCCTCATGAATCACCCTGTATATATATATATATATATATATATATATATATATATATATATATATATATATATATATATATATATATATATATATATATATATATATATATATATATATATATATATATATATATATATATATATATATATATTAAATTAAATTATAATTATATTATATTTAAAGTTTTTTTTCTGTTTTGACAAACTTATTAGTAAAATATGAATTTATTTAGTAAATTTATTTTATTTTAGAAACGACTGACAAAAGGTTAGTTGCAATTTTAGGCTTCGTTAAACCTTTACAGGAGTTTCTCTGTAACACATGTAATATACAATTAGTCAATCTCGTATTTCCTAATGGATTTTAATTGATGTAATTAGCGTTACATGTGTAAATTTAACTGCTGTAATTGATGCTTATAGGGCCAACATTTATTTAACAGTTGGTTGAGTTATAAATTGTCTTTTAAGGTATAAAATTAATATAGGTTCTATAATATGTTATATCATATATAGAACCTATATATGATATAACCTAAGCATAAATTTATATTAAAAATGGATATTGCCTAATCATTATACGGGGTATTTTCTATAAATTTATTTAATGTAATCTATTATTTTTTTATTGGGATCTTTAACTTGACGGTGAAATTAAAAAAAATGTATTTTTTTTGAAATTCTTATTTTTTAATATTTAGGTTAAAACCACTGTGTTACAGCACTTTTTTACTAACTTATCTAACATCCTATTTAATAATCCCATCAGTTTTATCAGTGTGTATTTAATATACAGTGGCGGCGTAAAAATAAATACGTTTTGTTTATTAATTTAAAATAAACAACTCGTATGTGTTACAAAGTAAAGAATATTAGGTCGAAAACATGAATTTAAAAATAAGATACGATTACATTTAAGAATAAGAAACGATTACTTTGGTTAATTATTCATCAGAAATTGGGCTTGGTAATATCTTTCTGCTGGGGAGGTTAAAATGGGGATGAAAGTTATATGTACCGAAAAATTATCATTTTTAAAGTTGTAAAAACGGGAGTTGGTAATTAGAAATATGATTAACCAAAAACATATGAGATTTTAGCTAAGAAAAGATTTTAGGAAACTTCCGTCCCCTTTAAAGGGTAGGATGGAGGGGGGTAAAAGTTTGTCTGGAATTTCGTCATTTCTGGATTCAGAAGTATGAAAATTGATTGGAGATATATACATTTTTGATTTTGTTTATCAATTATACAATTCTATTTAATAAATAATTGTATTTATTAACGTCCAAGAAAAAAAGATTATACTTGTCGCGCAACACTTTAAATGAGTACGTCCTAAATAGTAGCGCCGGCAAAAGTTTTGCCTCATACTTCGTGTGCACAAATTTCGTTGAAAAGCCTATACTATTCGGACTTCTGGGTTATAACTTCGTGACCTTGTTACTCGAATACCAGGTATTAAAGCACCAGTCAGGTTGGTTGCCTAAAATTAAATTATATCCCCAAAAAAAATCGAGAAAAATTGTGATTTTTACGTTTTGATAATAAAACGATCGCTAAAAAATTTTGTAACTAACTCGAACATTAATTGGCGATTAGTGATCTCAATCTTTAAGGGTGAAAATACCTGTAAAATTTTAAAAATAAAAAAAATCATAAAATGTTAGTATAATCCTTTAAGAATACGTCACCAAATTTTTAAAACATAATTTTAAGTATTTCTTATATCAGAGAGGGTAAACCGCAACATAGATGTATATGTCGCACCCACTTGGCGTAGTTGTCCATTTCGTAAACTGGATGTCCAGTTCGTAAAGTGGAACCAGATAGTGTAATAATATTTTATTTCACTATCTGGACAATTTTAATGTCTAGTTCATGAAATGGATATGTTATTTTTCCACTTAAAAAAGCTAGACTATATTACACCATCTGATCACAAAAATCATCCAATTCCTGTACTGTGTATTTGGCATTTGTTCACTTAGTGAAACCACAATTTACCACAAATACAGATGCGAAAGCGCGCTAATAAAAGTGATGCGATTTCGGTGACCTTGTAAATAGGGTAAAGATTTACCGCACCAATGCGAGTCTACGCTTTACTTTGATGTCCGGTTTAGATGTTCTGCGCCATTGCATTACGAAGTATAGGAAAATGGAGAAATAAAATAAGAATAAATAATAATGCTATAAAACTATATATTTATTCAATAAAAATCCATATTTTATCAGAAATGGGACAGAATTTTTATTTTTCTATTTCTTTTATCTGCTTTCTTTGAACTACATAAATCTCGGTTAACAAATTTTCTAGTGTAAAATATTTTTAGTCTTATAAATAATTTTATTATATACTCTAGGGGGAACTCGTCACATGGGTGCATAAATTATACAGTTTTCATTTCTTCGTACAAAGTTCGTCAAATAACGTTAAAAATATATTTTCTAATTTATAAATAAAGTGGACAAACCTCTCATTTGGCGATTTTAAACTGCCATAGATATCACTTTCATTATTATACGCTTTAAACTGCAAAAATTATTTGGTGTTGTCTACAATATCGGACTGTTTTGCAAATTGTAAACAAATAGCACAATGATGAATTTTAAGAGCCTTATTAATTAAGTAGCCACAGACATAGGTAAATGCATTTTGCGTTTGCAAGTTTTTGTTTCTGTAATCATAATCGGGCAGAGTTAATGCATTAATTTTATTTGCTGGGGTAATAGTTTTCTGGAAAATAGTACTTTTTGATTGAGCTTTTTAATTGTTCTAAAAGATCACCCAAGTCGTCGTCACAATTCATATGCGCTGAATGTAAAAAACTTTGACAAAAAAGTTTTCCAAAAGCCCGTTGAAATTCTATAGGTGTTGGATTGACGGAATTCCCTTGTTGTTGTCTTGCACTGCCAAAATAATTTTCGAGACAGTCTTGGTTAATTCTTTTTGTTTTAATATATTTAAACCCTACCGTAGAGAGTCGCTGCCAAAGAGCTAGAATCGCCTTTATTGTTATCATCAGCCGGTACGAAATCGACATTTAGAGGTTATGTCCTGGCCATTTTTATTATATATTTTTAAGTTATGTAGAAATAACCACATTTCATTTAAATGGGTTATTTGAAAATCTAAGCCTTTAAATACAGTTTACTGGTTTGGATTATTAATACATCAAACAACTTATCAAATTTTTCTATAACCTCAATAGTGGCTTTAGCTTCAGCAGGTAGAATCCCCAAACTCATGTGAGTTTGCATTTCACAAGCTACTGTTCTACTAAGGACTTGTACAGATAGCTTAACTTTCATTTTCTAAGAGTTAGATGGGTAAATATGAGCATCGGTAACCTTGGGAGCGCATCTGTAAGGCGACTTTTTATCTTCGATATAAAAATGTTCAATAAAATTCCCGGATGTGTTTTTATTTTCAAAACAGAATATATATTGCATTAAATTACTTTTGGTTGCTTTTGCTAAATGGGGAGTGTCAAAAAAATACAAAAGATTAAAGTTACTTATGGGAAATTCCGGATTAGCTGGGCTAACATTTAATAAATTTGAAAGCTGAATAAAATTAGATCCCATATCAGTAACAAGACCTTGAACATATAATCCTACATTTGATGATTTATTAATACATTCATTAAGTACAACTCGAATCTCTGGAGCCTTAAGTTGGGTGTTAATAAAAAAGTATGCTATTGGTTGTTTCCAGTTATGAAACAAACTTCTAGCCATAATGACAGCTACATTCTGAGCTACAAGTGAGTCGTTTGTATCATTTCCTATGTCATGTAAACCAATAATTTTGTCTCGGCCAGTATCAAAGTATAGGTTTGACTTGAGGGTAGTCTCATCTAGGCAAATATTACAGTATTTATCTAACTCCGACATTGTTTTTACTTTCAGGTTTACAAATGAAATTTCGGGTCATTAATTCTAAACTACGCTTTGTTGGTAAAATTAAAATTTTTTCTAAAAATCTATACGTTTTTAGGCACAAAAACTACAGCGATAGAGCATATTTTTTATAATCTTTGGTATACTGTCTTGCCTTTGAAACTCCATTTCTCAGTAAAGACTGAACTTTCACAATTTCGGAAAGGGGTTTGCTGAGGAATTTGTCGCACAAACTATTGAAGTTCTGCAGCTGGGAGAGTTTTCGTTTTTCGATAATAGATTGTTTTTTGGCACATAAAATATTCTTTTTTAATAAATTTACTTTATATCTTAGCCTAGTTTTGCGAGGAGTGTTGAAGGTTAAACTTGTTGGTGTTTGTGTCGAAGCAACCGGCGATAGCAGAGGAGATTCCACCCTGGAACTGATCGATGGAGTTTCAACTGTTAATAGGTCTAAAAGTAAAAAAAATCCCTTTTTAAAGTGCCCAGGAAGCTTATTAAATATTTTATGTCTGATTTTTGGCGAAATTTTTTTTATTTTTACCTGTTAATTTTTTTTCGGAGCGGTTTTTATCATGTGTAGAGTCAAGGACGGTAGTTGATTTTGAAGGGCATCAAGCCGTATATCTAAAATTAGTAAGGGGATTTTTACAATTAGGAAAAAATATTGGTTAGTAAAGAAGCAAAATATGATTAGGTACTTACCTGATAATACAGTCATCTTTTTGGGGGGCTCAACAAAGAAGTATCTTCGTGACTTCTTTTTGATGGGCCGCAAAACAGTGTTGGAACTGAATGATCATAAAGACGCTTTAAGCCAGTTGTAGTTTTATACACAAATTTACTTTCAAAGTGAATTTCGCACAATTTATAATTCGTGGGATTCTTTTGTAGAAGATCTTCTCTTTCAGCAGATTTGAGCCAAATTTCTGATCTGGAAGTAAACACAACAAAAAACATTTTGGGTCTATTGACAATAAACTCAAATGCGATTCAGCACTAGGAAACTTACTTTAGAAATATCGAAAATTTGATTTATATATTTGTCGAAAACATTTTATATTTTAACTAAACCTCTGTATTCTGGTACTTATATTTTACTGTATTTGTACGAAAATTCAGCTCAGAAATTCCAACCGTTTGTAAATAAAAAGGCTATCATAAACAGGCATCGACTTCATTTTATAAAATGTGACCCGTTTATCAAATTTGTATAGAATGTGCCAATTTTTAATTATAGGAAACAGTATTATCAAATACATAACTTACTTCATCATTTGGAAATCTAAATAGCGATGTTTTCCCACCACTTCTTTCAGAGCAGTGCAAATAAACACATTTAAATCCAGTCATTTTCAAAATACACAAGTACAAACAATAATAATCACAAAATACTGAATGAATCGAAATAGTGTTTATTATGCCGATAGACTAAAGAACATAAAAGCGCGCACTAAACTCCAAAAATTGTTTAGGAATCACAAAACTTACTAAGAGCAGCCATACACTGGACTGCGTACTAGACCGAGAGGTGGCCTGCATCCAGCGAGGGGGCGTGTCGATAAAATCTTTCGGTAGCCGTCGCTTTCGTTACCTTTTGCATCTGCTATTTGTGGTAATTTGTGGTGAAACAAGCAGTGGTCGGTTTTTTGAATGGCACGAATATTTTATTGAACTACTAAAGCAAAAATGTTTAATATCAAAGATAATTTTTATACGATTCACATTACACGAAAAAGTAACCACAACTAACCACAATTAACCGCAACTAACCACAACTAATCAAAAATGTTGGATCAATGCATTGTATTACAGTAAATAAATGAATGTCAAATATACAGTGCAGAAACTGGATGATTTTTATGTCCAGATTTTGTAATACCGTCTCGTTTCACCAAGTCAAGTGGAAAAATAGTATACCCATTTTATGAACTGGACAATTACGCCATGTAAGTGCGACATACATATATAGCTTGTCTGCCAGCTGTAAAGCTACGAAAAATATTTTAGGAATGCAGACAAAATATAATCAAGGTTGTCAAATTCATTTACTAAGTTTCATGGGTTTAATATAAATTATTACCTGTAGCTGCTGTAACTCCTAATTTTACTAAAACTTGTTTAGGATTTAAAATAATATTATTTAAAATAAATTTAAGTTTATATATTATTATTTAATTAATATATTAATTATATCTATCTAATTTTGGCATCGGTTAAATGATAATATTATTTAAACTAAGAAATATGGCAACAGGTCAAAAGAACTTCTCCCTTCTTATGAATATTGCTCTTGCATCTCTTTTCAACTGACACTCCGGAAGAGCGAAAAGTATAATCATATGATTAATGTTGACACGCCCCCGAGAACTTGTTATGACCAGTGTCGCAGATTAGAAACCTCGGCCGAATATTTTGATTAAATTGACGACTTTAATTTTGGCATTATAGGACGTACTTTTAGGGTTGCCATCCGTAGGGTTTCCCCGGATTTGTCCTAGTTTAGAGGGCATCCGGGGAGCGTCCGGCCGGAGCTTCATTTGTAGTCCGGGTTTAAAAAATTTAATTGAATTTTGTTAGGTTTAATATTCTAATAAGGTTTTGTTTTCATAACAGAGTATATCAGTAATTGGTGTTTTATTTTAAGAAAAAAAAATTATGAATGATTATTAAAACAATTTGTAACAAACCGTAATAATATTCTGTTTTGTTAGGTACATTCAAAATGATGATAAAAGATGACTCAATTTAATTTTAAGGTCTGAGATTAAATAAAAAAAGTGATTTATGACATTTTAAACTTTTTTTTTGTTACACTGACTATGTTTAAAAAAACATGTCCGGCCTCTGGGCTCTAAAATCCGGGGTTTTCACGCGTTTTGTCCTAGTTGCCAAATTTTAGAGATGGCAACCCTACATACTATTAAAAAGTTTTATATAGGGTTAAAACAGGTATGTAAATATAATTACGTACCTAAAACATATGAACGAGTACCAGATATCTACGCCATCTGCTGACCCAAGGGGGAAGCATACTTCTCTCAACCTACGGTTTTACTGATTTGTTAACTAATACTAGGATTTCTATAAATATTCATCTTCAACTAGCTTGTCTGATGAGATCTGATATAGATCGAAACTGGTCACAAGATGTCGTTGAGTAAAATCTCTACAAAGTTAGTTTGTTAATTAACTACACTATAATTATGTACTTATTAAAATTAATAATTTTTGTTCTAATAATATACTAATAAGCAAAATAAAATAAAAAACACCATTTTAATTTTATTTAAAATGATTATTTAACAATAAATTAATCACATTTTTAAAGGTTCTCACGTTAAAGAAACTTTTAAGGCATATACGCCAAGACATGGATTTCTCATACAAAAAAGATGCATTTCGGAAACTTTTTAAAAGCCAATGGGTTTATTTCCTCAAATCCAAAATAAAAAAATGTTGGTTGATAACCCTTTTTTTTACATTGAGATATAGGTATATGCAAAAAACATATAAATTTTTTAAACAGGGCAATCATATCGTGTAAAATTTTTGGGGTTGTGACGTACAGAAAGTCCGTTTCACAACACCAGGCAACCGCTGGAATAGAACAAAGGCCTTCTGGTGACGTCAAAAATTTGCAGAGCGTTCCGGGCACTGAGTGTCTAGTGAGGTCATGACTGTAAAAAAACTTGATACTTATTTTTTTTTGTTATTTTGTGCATTTTGTGAATTTGGGAGTTTTTTCAAAATAAATATTTTAGCTGTTTTTCTCCCTAACGACGTTTCTTTGCTTAACCTAAAAAAAAAATATTTTTTAAGAATTTTTTACGCCTTGGTTTCGCATCCTAAAGGCGTTTCCCTTTTTACGTATACCCGTACTTAGACTCGACAGAGAGCTATATTACAAACATAGCGACACAAATTTAAAATTATATTTTATGGCGTAATTGTCCATTTCATGAACTGAATGTCCAGTTCATGAAATGGGTATACTATTTTTCCCCTTGACTTGGTGAAACGAGACGGTATTACAACATCTGAACATAAAAATCATCCAGTTTCTGTACTGTATATTTGACATTTATTTATTTACTGTAATACAAATGCATTGATCCAACATTTTTGATTAGTTGTGGTTAGTTGCGGTTAATTGTGGTTAGTTGTGGTTAGTTTTTCCGTGTAATGTGAATCGTATAAAAATTATCTTTGATATTAAACATTTTTGCTTTAGTAGTTCAATAAAATATTCGTGCCATTCAAAAAACCGACGACTGCTTGTTTCACTAAGTGAACAAATGCCAAATACACAGTACAGGAATTGGATGATTTTTGTGTTCAGATGGTGTAATATAGTCTGGCTTTTTTAAGTGGAAAAATTACATATCCATTTCATGAACTAGACATTAAAATTGTCCAGATAGTGAAATAAAATATTATTACACTATCTGGTTCCACTTTACGAACTGGATATCCAGTTTACGAAATGGACAACTACGCCAACTGGGTGCGACATATACGTCTATGTTGCGGTTCCCTCGCTGATATAAGAAATACTCAAAATTATGTTTTAAAAATTTGGTGACGTATTCTTGAAGGATTATACTAACATTTTATGATTTTTTTATTTTTAAAATTTTACAGGTATTTTCACCCTTAAAGATTGAGATCACTAATCGCCAATTAATGCTCGAGTTAGTTACAATATTTTTTTAGCGATCGTTTTATTATCAAAACGTAAAAATCACAATTTTTCTCGATTTTTTTTCGGGATATAATTTAATTTTAGGCAACCAACCTGACTGGTGCTTTAATACCTGGTATTCGAGTAACAAGGTCACGAAGTTATAACCCAGAAGTCCGAATAGTAAGGCTTTTCAACAAAATTTGTGCACACGAAGTATGAGGCAAAACTTTTGCCGGCAGAGGGCGCTACTATTTAGGACGTACTCATTTAAAGTGTTGCGCGACAAGTATTATCTTTGTTTCTTGGACGTTAATAAATACAATTATTTATTAAATAGAATTGTATAATTGATAAACAAAATCAAAAATGTATATATCTCCAATCAATTTTCATACTTCTGAATCCAGAAATGACGAAATTCCAGACAAACTTTTACCCCCCCTCCATTCTACCCTTTAAGGGGGAGGGAAGTTTCCTAAAATCTTTTCTTAGCTAAAATCTCATATGTTTTGGGGTAATCATAATTCTAATTACCTTCTCCCGTTTTTACAACTTTAAAAATGATAATTTTTCAGTACATATAACTTTCATCCCCATTTTAACCTCCCCAGCAGAAAGATATTACCAAGCCCAATTTCTGATGACTAATTAACCAAAGTAATCGTTTCTTATTCTTAAATGTAATCGTATCTTATTTTTAAATTGATGTTTTCGACCTAATATTCTTTACTTTGTAACACATACGAGTTGTTTATTTTAAATTAATAAACAAAACGTATTTATTTTTACGCCGCCACTGTATATTAAATACACACTTTTGTAAAATCGTGGCCTAACGGGCTCTGTATAATTTTTATTGTCGTCCTACAGATATCGTTTTAACTTGGCAAATACTTTAATATTTTATAGAGGCAGCACCTCCTTGACGATGCTTTGACGATGCTATGATGCCAAAACAATCGTTTTTTCAACGTGTTTTACAGATTTTACAAAATGGCTATAGTGTGAAAAATACTGTGGCAAATGCAGATTTAGGAAAAAAAAATTAAATGTGCAATTTTAAAATCTAAATAATTTATAAAGCTGTGAGCTTAGTGACTTGTAATATATGGGAAAAATATAAATATATAATAAAATATTTTTTTATCATTCAAAGACTTATGGACTTTAAAATATGGCAGCAAGGCATCTGCGGCATATTACAAAGGAAGACACACGAATCTGGCGGGTGAAATATCTAGTTGTATATCGATAATTGACAAAATAAAAAGTCTATAATATATAATTGTACATTTTTTTAATGAAACAGATGTTTTTATAATACTAGATACTAACAAATATATTTCAAAATAATCGAAATTTTTGGATTAAGTAAACAAGTTTATATTTAAATTTAATTATTTATTAATGAAAACAATTACATTTTTCAGTAGTTACAATTACACAATTTATGTAACAAATATATACTTTCTGTTTGTGTATATAAAAATGAACCCAAATTATTATTACCTCTTAAAAATGCATACCGACGTGGTTGATTAATCTAAAAAAATAATCCAATGAAATAAAAAGAATTGTTAATTGTTTCCGAATTTGTAAATGATTAATTTTAAAATGGAACCATGCTGTGCAATGTCTGGGTGCATGAGTGGTCCAAAAAGGTAGTGAAAAAAAGCATTATTCAAAAAACCAAAAGTAAGTTGCCTCAAAAAGATTTGTAAATAATTAAAAGAACATTTTTTTATATACATTTTGTAATTGTGTTTTTACCGGCTTCTTTTTACTACTAGGAAGATATTTTACTGCTGGATTAAAAAAAAACAATAGTCCATTTTTTTAAACCAGTCTGATAAAAAAGTGAAGGTGTGCAATATTTAGGTTTTATTGTAAAACTGATGGAATTATTAAATAAGATGTTAGATAAGTTAGTAAAAAAGTGCTGTAACACAGTGGTTTTAACCCAAATATTAAAAAATAAGAATTTCAAAAAAATCCTTTTTTTATTTCACCGTCAAGTTAAAGAACCCAATAAAAAAAATTATAGATTACATTAAATAAATTTATAGAAAATACCCCGTATAATGATTAGGCAATATCCATTTTTTAATATAAATTTATGCTTAGGTCATGATATAACATATATAGAACCTATATTAATTTTATACCTTAAAAGACGATTTATAACTCAACCAACTGTTAAATAAATGTTGGCTCTATAAGCATCAATTACAGCAGTTAAATTTACACATGTAACGCTAATTACATCGATTAAAATCCATTAGGAAATACGAGATTAACTAATTATATATTACATGTGTTACAGAGAAGCTCCTGTAAGGGTTTAACGAAGCCTAAAATTGCAACTAACCTTTTGTCAGTCGTTTCTAAAATAAAATAAATTCACTAAATAAATTCATATTTTACTAACAATTTTGTCAAAAAAAAATAATATAATTATAATTTAATACAAAAAAAAAAATTTTTTTTTTTTATTATATATATATATATATATATATATATATATATATATATATATATATATATATATATATATATATATATATATATATATATAATTTTATATATATATATATATATATATATATATATATATATATATTTTTTTTTTTTTTTTTTGCTTCCCCGTTTAGTGGGTTTCAAACGCTGCCCGGGCTATCAAAGCCAAGAGCAGCCATATTTTCTTACTATGGGAAGACTATTTGTCGAATGATGGCCACTGTGCCCAGTACGACAGCCTTCTGCATCCACAGTATAGTTTCATGTGGAAGGTTGAGTTCAGCCAAGTGCTTTTACAGTGCTGTTCAGTACGAGCCCATTGGTACTTATGATCAGTGGGAGGATTCTCATTTCCCTCTCTGAGGTCCCAAATTCTTTTAATTTCGGTCGCCAGATCTCTATAATTATTTATTTTGGCCTGATAGGTTTGGACCATGTTATGATCAAGTGGAACGGCAAAGTCGAGGATTGTTGCTGTTCTTTCCTGTTTATCCCACACAATTACATCTGGTCGATTGTGCTCTGGGCCCTATCTGTCATAATCGGCATGTCCTAGACTTTGCCCTGTCATTTTCAATCACTGCCTGTGGAGAGTACTTGTGGTAAGGCTGAAATTCGTATTATTCCCCATTTTAGACCTATCTGTTGATGAACTACTTTGCCCATGTTGTTATGTCTTCCTAGGTATCTGGTGGGCGCCATTGATGAGCAGCCTCAGATAGATGCTGGACCGTTTCTTCAGTTTGGGCCACATACGCGACATTTTGTGGTTTCGATCTGTTTCTTCATAATGAATTTTGTATAGTTTCGGGTTGGTATTACTTGATCTTGGATTGCGAATATGCGCCTTCAGTTTCCGGAAAAGGTATCCTGCAGTTAGGTAGGTATTAGAAATAGTTTTTTCCACCTCTGGTTGGTGCATGCTGTTGTGGAATCTTCCATGCAAGGCTTTGCCGCGCCACCTTGTTCTCATAATTTCTATCTGAGTTGCTCCAATTTCCGGCTCTTCAAGGTTTGCCAAGTTGATTGCAGTGTACTCTTTATCCAATAATACAATTCGCTGGTGAAACGGTAAGTTGCTAGAATGAAAGTATTTTCAAGTTCTTTTATCACTTTTTGGTTGGCAGCCTCAGGTTGGTCAGTCTACGACCTCCTCTTTCGTGGTAAGTACAGTCTTTCAACTGCTGAATTTGGGTGCAGCATTCCGCGTTTCGTGAAGGAGGTACGGACTCCGCGATCTAGTCGCTGCAAGTCTGTGGATGACCATGAGTATGCCCGAGGTGTATGTTAATGATGGTATTAGAATTCCTATATATATATATATATATATATATATATATATATATATATATATATATATATATATATATTGAGTAAAACGTACAGAATATAGTGTTTACTTCTGTTGAATTGTTACAAACTTCTATCTATCTATCTATCGTAGCATGGTAAGTTACCTCGCTGGGGCCCTGAGCACTGGGGCCTAAGCCCATTATGCTCTACACCAAGCCTTAAGCATACACAGGTTTCGTCACCATGAACTGTCTCTTATGTATTGATTTCTTTTACACTGATATGGTGCTGTCATTTTGCTTACTAGAGCCCCAATTCCTCACTAGTGAGGCGAGTCCTGTTAGTGGTAGGAATGTCATTTAGGTCCAGCCATGCCGTTCCTAGACATTTCCCCCTGATGTACCCTAGTGCTGGGCAATTCCTAAGTATATGTATGGCGTCCTTTCTTCCCTCTCCACACCATCTACATGTACATGTCTCACTTTTTCCTATATTGTTGAAATACTTTCTGTTTCTACAATGACCTGTCAGTATGCCTGTCAAGTTTCTCATTTGCACCCATTGAAGGTTATGCTCATCGGTATGTCCTGCCATAGGTCTTTCCCAATTATAGCCTTTAATTGTCTGGCATTTGTCTTTTTTTAGTTCTCATCAAACCGTTTCTCTATCCATGTTGCTATCTCTGTCATATCCGTGTTATAAGAGATCCCCACTGTATATTCAGGTCCAATGTCCTCAGCTCCCAAATTGGCAAGTTTATCAGCCACTTCATTCTCCGGGATCTCTTTGTGTCCGGGGACCCATTGCTGGGTGACTCTGGAGGTTTTGGTTAGTTTATTAATTGCTTCCCGACATTTATTCGTAAGTTCTGATCTGTGCACTGTATTTGTTAGCGCCCCCATCGCGGCCTTACTGTCAGTACATATGGTTATTTTCCCCTGTATCTTCTATTAAGGCAGTATTCTATGGCTTTGGCTATTGCCATAACTTCCGCCTAAAATACGGTTGCATATTTTCCCATTGTTTCATAAAACTTGTAGTTCGTTCTTTCTATATGGAAACCTCCGCGCTTATGCGACCTCCTTTCCTCAAGCCATCTGTATAGATAACTGTTCCTTCGATTGGTGTCCCACAGCATTTGTAAGCCCAGTCATTCGCCAATGCCATGTTTATGCTACAAACTTGGTTAACAAATAAATATATTCTAAGGGCCGTAAAAAAATATGATAACACAAAAATTAAAAAAATTTGTTGTAAACCCAACTGATATTTTACATTTTAAATCAGATTTGTCAAGCAAAGCAAATGTTTTACTTTAAGGGTAATACCAAATTAAATTTTTGTTTCCGATTCCACCCTACACCTATCTGTGTTTGTTCAGCTGCTTTTCAAACCTTGTTTCATCCATCAACCTTTCCGAGTCCACTCTTTCGAATTTGCATATTAAGCTCGCAGATGTAACATGTAAAAACAAATAATAATAATGAACCAAGCAAACGGGTAGGTAGTTTAGACTGCGTATGTTTTTTTTAATTAAAATCTGACCCTTTTAGATAAGGTAAAATTATGTTCTTTGAAAAACAAATAAATATTTAGCAGCAAACAATCAGCGCATTTAACCATTATTTTTAAAGTATTGTTGGGCACAGGAAAAAGCCTAAAAAAGTAAATATTAAAGCTCTTATAAAAGAAAAATTAAAATAAAATAAAGAGCTCTTTGCAATCTTATTTAAGTTTTTCTTTTTACACCATACATAAACGTAAAAACTTTTAAAAAATTTATTTTTTTTTGTTAACATTTAAATAAATAAATACCAAAAATTAGGCCCTATTATCTTGGGATTCAAAATAACACTATGAATTAATATTCTTTTAAAATTTATATTAAATATATATATATATATATATATATATATATATATATATATATATATATATATATATTATATATATATATATATATATATATATATAAATATATAAATATATAAATATATATACAGGTGTGGAAAGATCAAAGCCGAACATGGACGTTTCGCAAGTAAAACAAAGAAAACAAATAATCCACCAAAGCAGAGAGAGAACGAATCTAATCTAAGACATACTTTTCTTTTCTTTCTTAACATGTTTGGGGTTAAAACAACCCCATTGGCCTGTAATTTAATACGTTCTGCCAGGTCTCCCCTTTCCAGACTCTGCTTTCCGGGGCTTTGCAGTGGAAAAACTGGATGCGGGCTCGAAGCCCCCAGAAATTCCCGAAAATTTCACAAAATCAAAAGTTTTTCAATGTCAAATGTCATGAAATGCACAAACAATGTTGTTCCGACCAGGTGACTGCTACCGGTATCGCGCATAACCGTTTTCTGTCAGTACTGCCTCTTCCTGCTGAGCGCGCAACCATTCTCCGCCATTAGGAAAATCCCTTGTGCGTGGGGCCCCCAGAAAGAAACAGATATAGGAATCATCGCTCACGGCGCTTAGCCCCAGAAGAAGGACTCCATCGTTTGGCTTGAGTTTCTTCTTGATCCCCGATGGTAAAAGCCGTTGATACAGCTCCTTCAGCCGCCTTCCCGGAAAAAACTATGTAGTTTTTTTATCGCGAGCACTTCACTGATCGGAGGTCAAATAGGAACTGTAAGACATACTTGCCGCTCGCGCGCTCTTATGCATCTTGACTTAGGAAGAGGGGCTGAAGGGAGTGGTCTGCAGTAGTGCTGGGACAGCAACACCAAACATCGATGTTAACATCGAAAGCAAACATCGAAGTCTTGTAAATATCGGTTGTAAAACATCGATGTTCGCTAAATATCAATGTTAAAATTTAAAAGATTGCTTCTGTTTGAAAATTAAAAAAAAAAATTAAGTTGACGTTTATATGAAAATCGAAAAATATCAATTTTTTTTTCAAAATTTTAAACCGTTTTAAAAAATAACAAACAAATAAATAAATTCTCTAACAAATAATAAAAACAAACTATTCTAAAATAAATAGAAAATAAACATAAACAAATAATTTTGTAAGTCTCGCTATACTCCGGGACCTGAACCGAAGTGGTCCCATTTTCTAGAAAATTTTAAGGCGAGTACTCCCAAAAAACATATCAAAAGATGAATTCCGCCACAAAAGTAGAGAACATATTTACGAAAAGTAAAAAGTTAATTCAAATCACAGCATTTTTTAGGGATCGATTTAAAAAAAAAACAAGCTTAGATAGGCGTTTTCCTTAAAAGCTATTTCGTTTAGCAGCCATAGTTATATCGGATTTTGAAAATAGCCGTTCCGTTGGTACGGAGGTACCTAAAACGCTTAACAGTTTTAAAGATTTTGATGCTAAATTAGGATATTATTATATAAAGAAATTTTATTGCCACCAGACGATTAGACGATGGGATAGGAATTATGACCGAGCAAGAAGACAAAATATGCCGCTATGCCGCTATGCCAGGTCGGTAATTCTCCGAAATTAAACGATTTGGAATTCATCCACGAAAAAAAGCAATGTTGTTGGATATTGACTGGGGCGAAAACTACTTAGGGGGCGTCCATAAATTACGTGAGGTGTTCAAGGGGGTTAAGCTAAATCTTTTAAATCTTGCTTGAGGAAGAGGGGAGTTCTTAGCAAATATCACGTAATTTTTTTTGGTAGAAAACGGTATAAAATTGCGTGAAAGTAAAGTTAAATTAAAGTAAAAAATGTTTCAAGAATGAAAATATTGCGAAATTTCACACAATAATGTTTGTCGTATTTGTCCAAACCCCGCAGAGCAGCACAGTTATAATCCAATGCTATTACAGCTAAAACATAAATTTTAAAAAAATCTCATGTGAGATTTGGGGAGGAGGGAGGGAGTTAAGAAAAATCTTACGAAATCTCATCAGAGAAGGCGGGGGGTCCAAAAATCCTGCAAATGCCCTACGTAATTTATGGACGCCCCCTTATTTCTAGTTTTAAGCAACTTCATCAAATACTACCACCCAAAAAAATATTTTTTTTCTTTGGAGCTGAAAAAATATAGGTTTGAAACCTTTTTTTATAATACTGAACATCGAAAGGGAAACATCCATGTTTGTGACATCTAACATCTATGTCAAAAACATCGAGCGTCGGTAACAAAATATCGATGTTTTAAAAACATCGATGAACACTGCCCAGCACTAGCACACAAGTCACAGCGTTTGAGCGGACCGAACTGCGATGTTACCACGTTACGACAGGAGCTTCGATATACTGCGATGGTCTGTCTTTGTTCGCTTACGCAGTTAAAGGGGTTTTCCGTTTCTGTTAGATACATTACCCTTTATTCCTATGTTCGGCTGTGCCTTTTCCACACATGAGGAAATGTCAATACTTCAGGTACGTAGTCAGGGTCCAAAAATAAACATAAAAGTCTACACAAATATAGGTCCTCAAGGCCTTCGTTTTCGAAATACAGGTTGTTAAAATTTTTATTTAATTTTTCTATTTTTTAAGTAAAATCTATGATAATGGAAATATTAAAGTAAAAATTGGTATCCGGGGGTTTTTGGTGTGGCGAATTCGAATTTAATCTTATTACAGCTCTTACTTGGAGGGAGAGCCACCTACACGTCTTTTTACTATTTTGAACAATCACAACTTGGCCCTGTATTACATGTTTAAGTAAATTAAATAATTGTTTTGCCATTTCTACGTTAAAAAGGTATACTTGTTGAAAGTTGATATGAGCAACCGTTTTCGAGATATTTGGATTTAAAAAAATTATGACGCATCTGATTTTATCATAGAAAAATTAAAAAAAAAATAAAACAAAATGTATAATAAAATTAAACAATATGTATTTTAATTTTTAATAAAATTATTGTTCTTAAATTATGTTCGTCAAAACATGAGCTAGGTTTTATAATTTTTAAAAATTCCACCATTTACTTCTAAGCACATGTCAGCTCTGTGGTGAACACTCTGTATCTCGGAAACAAAGGCCTTGCGGACTCATATTTGTATAGACTTTTTTGTTTATTTTTGGACCCTAACTACGTACCTGAAGTATTGACATTTCCTCAAAAATCACCCTGTATATATATCTATATATATATATATATATATATATATATATATATATATATATATATATATATATATATATATATATATATATATTATATTTATATATCGGTCCCTAAAAGTATATGTTTAAGTGTAAAATTTTCTTTTATCTTATTTTTTCTCCTAATCTCAAAAATAATCAATTTTAAATAACTAATCATATATTTTATTATCCTTTTGATTAAACAGGGCTAACAGAACTTTAAAATAAATAAAGTTTCTAACAAATGTCCAAAAGATATTTGTTCTTAATATCAAATATTTCTACTCTTATTTAAAAACTTGGTCTTTAATAATTTATTGTCTACCAAAAACATCAAAAATAATAATAATCAATTTTTCGCTGTTGTATGACATTATTGCTTTTTAAAAAAGCCTAAACGAGACATAAAGTGAGTTATTGTGGTATACATCAATTTTTCTGACATTGAAATTGCGATTTTAGCAACAGGCTGGGCACTTACAATTTTTTATTTTGGTATTTTTAACCTATAAACGTAACTAAATTTAAAAATATAAAATGGTATTTACATGTTTGTTCGGATTCTTAGCTAGCTAAGAATTATGATAGGTATCTGCCACCTCTTAGATCCAACAAGAGTTGTTGGATCTACGAGGTGGCATGCATGGTTTTACTAAAAAACCCCAGAAAAGCAAGTATACAAAGTTTTAATTTTTTTCTAAGAATCTATTTTTATTACTTAAATCGCCCATTGCTTTGTAAGTATTGGTCGTAGAAAAGAACTATGAGGAGATCAAAAATTTTCGTCGTCATGAAGTTTCCTATAAGATGGAATTAGTTAAAAATCGCAAACGGTATTGGGCTTGTTGCAAGAAAACAATAAAAAAAACAAGGCACAAAAAGTTTTTGCATGGATATTTTCTACCCTTAGATTTCTCTGAAGACATTTATTTTTAACTTTAAGCGATGATGACACATTATACCAAATTTCTTTAAAATCCGTTTAATGGTTTTTGCACAATAATTTTGCAATCTAATTTTGTTTGAAAAAAATGATTATTTTGCAAATTGAGAAAAGTTCAGAATATTAAAGTTAGACATGTGATTTTTATTTTATGTATACTAGAGATTAAGCCTGTAAACGTTTGTAAAAAGTTTTAATTGGATCATTGGGGCGCCCTTATCAATTGTTTAAATTTACGAATTATTGCTGAAAGTAAAAATTGTTTAAACAATTGAAAACAAAAGACATATTTTTTTGCTCTAAAATCATCATATTAGTAAAATATGAATAATAAGATAATTTCTTTCTTAGAGGGAGCATATCTTATTCAAGTCCTAGTGAATTCAGTCTACATTTACATTTTTTTTTGTTCTCATTTTAACTTTTGCGACAACCTATATTATTGTGCATTGGCTTTCGTTTTCTCCCACAGTTGGGCTCCGTCAAAGGAAACGGAAATTAGGTTTATTTAACCATGTGCACGAATTTTTAGAATAAGCAGTGGGCGAGTATGGAATTCTGGATTAAAATTAATTTAGTTTTAAGGATATTTTTTTAGCTAATTTTTTTTTTTGATAAAAAAAATTAGTCCTAAGTTTTCACCAGCAACATCCAGACCGTTACCCTATCAAAAAAAAAAGATACCAAGCATACCCAGTATGACCTTTTAAATAGTGAAAATCGACTATGCGTTGATCATTTACTGATTGGTTTTACATGATGACTGCAGCTTATTGACTAGAAAATAGACCAATAAAGTGCCAAAATAGCCATCTAGAAACAATTATACTCAGTTTGTCATTTATTCGATGGGTGACAACGAAATCACTACCCAGCCCTTTATTTTCTTGAATGAAACATATGGCTTTCAAATTTTAAGATGATATATTATATCATAAGATGCCGATTTCGAATATTAAAACATGCGTCTATCACTTCCGATTTAACCGGAAACGACATCAATTTTGATTTTTTCAATGAAACACCCTGTATATTTTTTGGAATTTGGATTCTACGGATCATTTCTGATATAAAATCTATATATATCCTATACCCATCTTTGCTTGTTTTTAAGAAAATTGCAATTAAAGATGTCCAAACTACCGCACATTATGCAGTTTTATGGGAAAACGAATATATGTTATAAAAATGTATTATGTTTGATTCAATTTTACCTAAAGACTCTATCTGTGGAGGTCATAATAAAACTACTTCCGGCTTTACCGGAAGTGCTGCAAAAATTGACTTTTCTAACAATATTACTTCAAAAATTTTAATGCAACACCCTGTATATTTTTTAAAATTTGGATTCTACGGGTCATTCCTAATATAAAATCTGTATTATATCACATACCTATCTTTGTTAGTTTTTGAGAAAATGGCGATTGAATATGTCCAAACTACCGCACATTATGCAGTTATAGGAGCAAACAATTTTCTCAAAAAGTAACAAAGATAGGTATATGATAGAATATAGATTTTATATCAGGAATGAACCATAGAATCCAAATTTTAAAAAAATATTATATTTGCATTAAAATTTTTGATGTATTATTATTATTAGAAAAGTCAATTTTCCACACTCTAAACGAAGTATTTTATTATGACCTCCACAGATAGGGTCTTTAGCAATAATTCAATTAAACATTATAAATTTTTATAACATTTATTTGTTTTCCCATAAAACTGCATAATGTGCGGTCGTTTGGACATCTTCTATCGCCCTTTTCTCAAAAACAAGCAGTGATAAGTATAGGATATAATATAAATTTTATATCAGAAATGATCCGGAGAATCCAAGTTCCAAAAAATATACAGGATGTTCCATTGAAAAAATCAAAGTTGATGTCGTTTCCGGTTAAACCGGAACTAATAGACACATGTTATAATATCCAAAATCGGCATCTTATAATATTATATGGCATCCTAAAATTTGAAAGCCATATGATTTCATTCAAGAAAATAAAGGGCTGGGTAGTGATTTCGTTGTCACCCGGTATACGAGATTAATAATGTTTGAAAAAGTTTTATTTGGCATACTAAGTACGATTAGATATGCAAAGATCAAGCTTGGCCCTTAGGACAACAGAAAAACAGACCAACACATATACCGAGATTTTACCGTCATTTTGTTTTCATTGAATTTCGTTTGGTTTTATATATGAGTAAAAATTATTAATAAACTGCAGCCGTCCTGTAAAACCTATCAATAAAGGATCAGCGCATGATCATTATTTACCATTTTAAAATTAACACTAAATACGAATCCCTTTTTTCTTCAATGGGCTGACGAAGAAAAGTCAAAAATACGGACTGGCATTATTGCTAAAATGACAGTTTTGGTTTCCCCTACTTAAGTTAACTTTTTATTTACCCATGGAGCTTCCCTTTATGTTTTACATAATTAGGAAAAGGTAGGAAGGGGTTGCTTACAACTTCTAAAATTTTTACCTGTTTTTAAAAGAAAAAAGTTTATCTGTAATCTAAAAGGGTCAGTTTTTAATTTAAAAAATACACAGAAAATAAAACAAAGTTACGTTCGTATGCCTGGTTCATTTATCGTATTTGTTTTAACCCGTTACATCTGGGACCTTGATATGCAAATTTAAAAAAAATGGCCTCGCAGTGCCTGATGGGTAAAACAAAGTTCTGGAAGCGGCGAACAAACAAAGATATGTATAAAACATCGAATATACGAATGGTGTTGTTTTAACCCTGGGGATAATTTTTTGTGTTGATTGGGCAAGGATATTTTTGTGTATACAGTATTTGCCAAAATCCATGCAATATTTTGGCAAATATTTATTTTTATATAATACAAATATAACCATTCGAAGACATTTTTGTTAAACACGTCCGTTATGAATTAAATGTCCCGAGGTCTCGAAAAAATGCAATAATAAAAATAAACGCTTTTTACTATAACTAAATTATTTTGTTAATAACTTAATTTTTATTTTATTTTTATCCCAAAATAATTTGTCATAATTAATTTATGGATTTTTTTTTCACTGTAACATGGGCTTCTTTTATATTAAAACTATTTTCTACTTTAAACTATAATTTATTTTCTTAGTTTTTAGTCTAAAAACAATTTCAAAAGTAATCTTATCAAGAGCCTCAATTTTAAGTATATCTTATATTTGCCAATAAATCTATTATGGTCGACGGGTTATAAGAAAATTTCATATGGAAAACAAACCCCATAGGTGACCCAACAGGAGGGTCACTGGAAAACTCTTTCTTCAAAAATAATTTATTTGTTGCCAGTACCATGATTCTTGTAGAAACCATTTTGTGCTATTTTGGTTCTGTATGGCGAATGTTGCAGGATTGTCATTTTGACAAAGAGTTATTTTCTTTTTTTTTAATTTGATAATCCCAGTCAGCACATTAAAATGAAGTTATAAAATAATTGTATTATAGATTTTACTGAAAAATTAAAAATAAAAAAGTTTTTACTTTGCTGTTTTATATTGAATAACGCAAGATACTTTTCTTCAGTTGCCATATTTATTTTGCGAAGTCTACACCTATGATAAAGAATCACAATAAACAACGTTTCCTTGAAACATATGTTACAGTAAGGAAACGCTGCAAGATGAAATAAGTAATATAACTAACTCCAAGCTGCATACTCTGTATGTATTTCAAATTAGACCCTCTTTGGAATATTTTTCTCAAGACTGAGGAATGGCGACTCCTACAACTCTTAGCATTTTCGATTCCATTTAAAGATTATCTGTTTGTCTTATAAATGGCCCCACGCTTACAGAAGATCTTCCGCCTCTTGCTCACCAACGAGCTGTGGGGGATCTGTTGCTCTTCTGTAGGTATTTTTACGGCTTATGCACAGAGGAGTTGGCCAGTATTATTCATTTTCTGGTAGCTGCCAACAGAGCAACACGTAGTGCAGCTTTTATGCATCCTTTTACAGTTTAACTGGAGAGGCCAAACTTCCCGCTTTTTTCGTTCCTTTATCCCTAGGGTATCCAGACTATGGAACCTGCTACCCGCAGAAGTTTTCCCATCTCCCCAATCTCCAAATATTTAAGTCCCGTGTGAACAAACTTTATCTCCATCTCTCCACACTTAAGACACCCACGGTACGTTGGTACTTAGGCTTCAGCCTTTCAAATATAAAAAAAAGAACGACTACAGTACGAGACTGGCTAAGGGAACAATCGAAAAATATTAAAATAAGACAAAAAACTCCTTAAACAAGAATCCACATGACCAAATATTTATTACAATTTCCTATATTAAAGGAACTTCGGAAAAGATACGCAGAATTACAAATAGGTATAATATTAAGCCATTATTTAAATCCCAAACCACTCTAAGAAGTATTCTTACTAAGTCGAGACTGTACAAAAATATTTCAAATAATGACTGTATCTAACAAATTCCTTATATATGTGGTGAGGTATACATTGGGGAAACAAAAAGACCAATTAATTAGAGTTAAAGGAAAACAGACGGAACAAGATAAAACGTCGAAGTCAGGGATCGCTGAACACGCATGGCTAAAACAACACCTCATAAAATGGTCGAAAGCAAAAATTATTCATAAAAAAGCCCACTAAAAAAAAAGAAAATTTTAAAAAGCTATAAATAAACAACTATAATGTAATTGGCAAGCCTAGTATCGACATTTAGAATATCTGGCAGCCTTTACTGAACCGTAAAAAATCGGTTAAGAATAAATTTTAGTTATTACTTAAAACCGGTTGGAGATACATCACTAACCTAAACGTTGTGTATCAATTAACAAATAAAGACAATGGACTTCCGGATTCTAGTTTAATTGACACAATAAGCAACTTCTGTCATTTTTTTTAATTAGAAATCAATATAATTATGGCTGCTATTGCTATGAATGCTCAATTGTTATTATCAACAAATTTATGTGCGTCCGCATTCGCGTTGGACCAACCGGACGACAATAATGTTAATAATCCTCAATATCCAACTAATTTTCGGGCCGCTGCAATATTTAGAACCCGCAAATTGATGCCTAAATTATTTATAGTTGACAGCGTGCACAAATGCCCAAATATATGACACAATGAATTATCATCGGTTGTCAGGGTCGGAATAAATTTTCCGCATTAGGGATGTATTTTATGTAGCCACGCGTTATTGTTGTATGACAATGAATTCACTCTAAAGCCATTAGGTTGAAGTATATTTGTTTCCAATGTAAAACTCCTCGTTCGCAATTTAATGATTTACTGTGGTTTTTCTTTGATGAAATACGAGTATATTCTCGTTCTAAAAAAACAATTATAATATAATATTTTTCTTTAGATGTTTTGCTTCGTCGTTATTGTCAAAAGTATTTTTACAACTATAGTTACCAAGTTATAACGGCGTGGTAAGAATATTATACCAGTCAAGATAATAAAAAAAATCTATAAATAACACAACGTCTGTCAAAAGGAGGTAAATAAAAAATAAATTATGTTTAAAATGTTATGACTGTCAATATTTAAATGACTATTAAAAATTAACCCTGGATTGCCCCAAACCCGTAAAATTTACGTATAGGTTTTTTTAAAACTGAAATAATTTGCTTTTTTTTTGGGGTTCGCTTTCTGCCGCTCAAGCAGTGCTTCCCCCACCACTCCCCAATCTCGGCCGCCGACGCGTCTTTAATCTTGCAGTTGTGGTTTTTGCATTGATGGAATAAAAGTGAATGACCGCGCGTAAATTTTACGTATAGTTGGCAAAAA
>JAHBCN010002935.1:0-82865 GCA_019359885.1 Listronotus oregonensis
GTTGATACTGAGTTAAAAAACGTATAGACAAATCAAATTGTTTGTTTTCCAAGGCAATGCAGATTTTCACTATCAATTAAATTTTTAATTAAAAACATAAATATTTGCAAAACGGTTGAACAAAATGCCAGCAAAATATATATTTTTAAAAGGAGGATAGATAGACCTTTCATTCTAAATAAAAATATACAAGGTGTTCCATTAAAAAAAGTGAACTTATTCATTTTTTCAAACTTTTTGATGTTCATTTGTTTCTTTCGTCATGCTTAAAAAATACTAAATGAAAAACTATAAACTTTTTTACAGGAAAATGTTTTCTATCCATTTTAGTTATAGTTGTTAGTGGGTGTCAAAACATAAATGAAAACCCTGTACATGCAATTTTAAAGATTCTTGCGCTTTTTAAAATATCAATTTATATTAAATCAGGTTTTTGGCTTTACCTCAGAGTTTAATGAAAAACATGCTATTTTATATAAAAATTTATCTACCCTGCAATAATATGCTAAAAAAATACGAAAATAATACGTAAATGTGTTAATCATTTATATAATTAACTAATAATAATAATAATAATAAAAGCTATTTTGAATCAAAAACACGTTTAATCCCCTTCTTTGCCCTTTTATAACCACCTGCTAAATATATTGTTTCGTAAAAAACTAATTTCGTCGTAATAACCATTTTAAGCTTATGTCTGGTAAAATGTCTTAAAATCTTACGTAAGACCAAAACGACTTGGGTTCAGCGTTGCCATATATTTGATTCCTTTTTTGGTTACCCCGGTTTTTCATAAATTTTACTAGACAACTTTTTTTGGTAGATAGCTATTACTTAGCTTTTTGTTATGATCCGATAATTAACGCAGGTGCAATGTAAGTAGTGTGGTAAATAATGTTCAAGATTTCTGGTATATGGTAAAAAAGTACAATATTAAAACGTATTTAATATTAAAAAACAAATGCGGTAATTGCCCGTTTCGTACGTATTATTATGTCTCTTCAAAATTATTTGGTTTAAAAAAAGATTAGAAATTGAATCCAAGTTGATCCCAATATAGAGATATTAAAATAAATAAAAGACAAGATATGATATAAAAATATTAATTATAAAACTAACACATCATGTAATTATATAATATAATTTTAGAGAACTAAAATAATAAAACTACATAAATCTAATTGAAATTTTTAGTTCAACACTAAATTTTCATATTATTTTACAGGTAAATACACAAGCAAATCCAAATAAACACACAAATAAATATTTAAAAATTAAAACCAAAAAAGAAATAAATGATACTGCCCAGGTATATTTATACAATTTTAAAAACTCGTTGTTAAATATGACGTTTTTTTTAAAAAAAAGGAAAATGTTAAAATCCATGTATCCTAAACTCCCACTAAATTTCAAAATGTCAACGTTAATTTACGACTAACTGGTATTTTTATTGCTGTTTATAAATGAGGCAATAATAAAGTAACAATTTTAAAAATGTATTAGCATCTAATTTAAAAACGGTGTAACCAAAAAAATTAAATTTTTATAGATTTTTGCAGCTCTTTAATAAACTTTAATAGATTTTTTCTCCAAAATAATTTGGGAAGTCAATAATTGACCCCATTAAAAATTACATGGGATTTCCAATATCCCGCCCGGCGATGCACCACCCGGTATATTTATAGTAAATAAATCACCGCCTTGTTACCAGTTTTAACCATTGGCCGTTATAAAATTCCACCCTTACTTGCATCAAAATAAAATCACGATACAATTAAATACTTAAATGCAGATTATATAGCATTTATTGCCTTACACTACTTCCAATAATAAGGACTGTAATTAGTCATGTTGTTTGGAAATAACTAAATAAAAATTGTTAATTACTTCATAAATCTTTTATCTGGGAAAATTTCCATTTTCTAGCAAACGGTGTTAAACATAATTATTTATAATAGATGTTTTTTGCACTTTAATTTTTTTTAAAAACACAACGTTTCAACTGTTAAGTATCTCCATTTGTCTTCAGGTAAATACTGAATAAGTTACATGTCTTCAGGATTACTTGCTGTTTTTTTGAATTTTCGTTTCTTTCAATGGTGCGCTACATACGAGGTTGTTTTGTTGTTCAATAAGAAATTAATGGTTTAGATTTTTTGATTTTATAAGTAGTTGCTTTCTTAGATTTAAACAAATAAATTTAAGGCAAAATCAAAACAAACCTATTTCATCATTCATTCCTGACTTATCAAAAAAAATTCAAGGAAAATGTAATAAATGTAACAATAGTACTATCTTTTAAACACAAACGGCCGAGTGATGATCGCGTTGTTCAATTTAGCAAATTATTTTAAATTTTAAAAAAATATTTAGTGTTATTCAAATTTTGAGGCAACCTTTAAAAACTGACATTTTGTTAAACATTTAAACCGTTGTTAACTTAGCAACTGTCAAAAGTTAACAACGGTTTAGAATGTTTAACAAAATGTCAGATTTTGACAGGTTGCCTAATAAAATAATTGAATAACACTGACAATGACGTTTTGTTAAACATTCTAAACTGCTAAGTCCATTGCTAAATTTAACAACGCGATCATCACTCGGCCGTAAAAGATATAAGATTTTAAATAAACAGAAAAAAACATACAATATAAACGAAAGACCAAAGAATATTATTTATAAGATTCCTTGTGAAGGTAATAAATTTTATATAAGTGAAACTTCTAGATAGATCATTAGCCACGCGAATGAAAAGAAATTAAAAATATATATTAAAAACATAGAGTTTCACAAATTAAAAATCTGATAACATGTATTTACTAACAACCATTTAATAAACTGGGATACTTCTAGCATTTAAGTAAAAGAAACTTTTTCAAAAAAAAAAAACGTTATTTTGGTTGACAGATGGTGTGTAGTCTCAATATTCGTTAATTTAAATAAAAACTTGAAAAACTTGACATCAATTAACCAATTACCCTTCTTATTTTTGAAGTTAGAAAATGTTACTGTAACAACAGATTAATATATTATTTTATTATTTACGGTATAAATTAAAAAAACTAAAAATATCTTTAATTTTTATAATAATATTTCAATAAATTTATTTGATATAAATGGGTTTTAGTATTTTTTTAAGATACATTTTATTTTGAAAATGGTGGTAAACTTGACACCGAAACGTTGATAGGGTTTTACATTATTAAAGAGTTTTCTGTTTTTTTTTTTTTTTTTTTTTTGAGTTTGTTCCAGGCGATGCCTGGTACCAGGAATAAAGCCTGGGAGTACCCAAAGATGATTTTTGATAGTTGACATTTAGCTTATTAGGTTTCATATTAAAGCATTAATTTTGAAACTAACAACGCCGTTAGGGTAGAAGGCTGCATATATACTGGCTTAGCTAGGATTTTCAATTTTTTTTTAATCTAAAATGTGACACATGGGACCTACACCAAATATATACCAGATGCTATTGGCCCCAAGGGAAACACTTTGGTAAAGAAAATTTTCATTTTGGGATTTGCAAAAAAAAGTTGTTTTTTTTTTTCCGCCCCAGAGAAAATCTAAATTTTACAAACGAATACTCTATTTGATTTTTTTCGTGAATTTGATTAAAGTTTATCGTCAACTTCCAAATTACGCGAAAATATCTGCATTTTTCCTAAAGTTAAAGGCATCTGAAAATCCTACCTACGCTAGTGTGCATATAGTTCAAGATATAGTTATATTAATAATTTCAAATCAGTGTCAAATTTACTAAAATAATACAACCAGTAATGTTTATATCCATGACTATTTAAAAAAAAAAAAATATAGCCCTAAATTAATATATAAGCCAACGTAAATTCAAATAACTAAACTATAGACACATATTTATAAAGATTAAACGTTTTTATTACCATAATTGCTGCCTGGCTCCAAAATAGGTTTGTAAGATTATCCTGTATAACTTTACTAGTCTTTGTTGCAAATGCAAATTTTAATTTAGTATATTATATATTTATACCTGGGGCCATAGTTAAAACGGCCCAACTTTTGTTACCTTCCGTGTGGTACATAGAGGGTAGACAGGGGTTTATGACCTCCCTTTCTATTCATATTAAAATAAATGTGGGTTTTTACCTAGCATCAGCGGTCTGTGGGATTGTCTTATTGCCAAAGCATAACTGGTTTTATTTTCTTTGAAAATAAAAATATCCCAAGTTCCAAATACTTAGGTAAAATTTCTTAAATGAGTTTTATTAAAGCTAGGTATTTTTCATATGCATTCATATTTTTATTTATTAACGCAAATAGGCATATGCCAGCTATACAATAAAAGTATATTTTGCTTTAATTTTTTACGATTTTACAGGCACACCTATTACATTACTATATTACATGTCGTTCTCAAACTACCAAAAATGAGTGTTGAATAATGACGGCAAAGTTTTTTATTTAAAAATATAGAAAAAATTCTTTTTACTCAGTATTTGAAAAATATACTACCTTATTAAAATTGTTGTGTTGATTTTTTTTTTTTTTTTTTTTGGTTATACAGTGCTAAATATATAATAATTAAGTTTTTTATTCTTAGTATTTAACTCTTATTTTTGTTACAATAAAATGAAAATATTTATATAATTAAGTAAGTTTATTTGGCTTGTCTTATAAACATAAAAAATATATACACTTATTTTAAATTATATAAAAACCAAACTAATTTGTACAAGTGAATTGATAATCTTACCTTACAACAATATAACTAAAGATATAAAAAACTCTTGATCTTAAATCTTCGTTATTTAAAATAAATTAATTTTGTAAAAATGTAGAAATAATATTTTTTAAATTTGTTTGCTCTAGCATTAAAAAACAAAAATTAAAAAAATATACCTTAAAGGTAAGTATATATGTCAGCGTCAAACACTGAAATCCGTCAATACCCGAAATGACTAGTCAGGACATGCATTGCTGGCTAACAGCGTAATGACTTTAATATTACAGTGTTTGACTAACTTTTCAGTCATTTCTTGTAATGCCTAAATCCTTTTTAGGAAAACAGCAAATTAATCATTTTTAATTCATTATTTGCTTAGGCATTACAGGGAATGAAATCTGTTTTTAAATAAATTATTTTTAGTGCAATGCCGCCTAAATTCTTTATTTTAAATATTTGACCTTGACCCCCCCCCCAAAAAAAATTGGCCTGCGGCGCTATTTTATACTTTTTTTCGAAGTTTCATCCCTCCAAGAATCAATTTTCTGGCTACGTGCCTGTTTAAGCATATCTTTTGACATGTATACTTTGATTTACTGATTAAAGGTCATAGGTGAACCCATACCTATAAAAAGTTTTTTAATAAATAATTTTTTTTTTTTTGTAATATTTTATTTTTATTTAGATCATTTGGCTTTCTCTATTTTTAAAATTTTATAAAAACTAAACGGACTTGTATATTTTTGAAGGGAACATCTACTCATGCAATCATATGCCAAAAAACATACAAATACTTAATTTTTTAGAACACCCAATTTGCATTTTTCATCAATAGCTAAATAAAAATAATTAAAACATAAAATTTACAATAACTTAAAATTTATTGTCATTTTAACATATTTTTGACCTTTATATTTTATTTGGCTATACCTATAAAAATTAAATAATTAAATTTATGCGCTCGGTAGTGCGTCGGGCCAAGTTTCAAACCTTCGTTTAATTGACACGAAAATTTTTAGCATATTTTTACCCCTTTCATATACATGTATAAAGTTTAGTTAAAACCCTAATTTCTATTTTTTATTTTAGGTAGTTGGATTTGAAGATACTTATGTTCTTATACCAGTGGATAATTTAAATTTTTTACCTAATGAACAAAAAAGAGGCTCGGTTAGAAGAAGTTTATCTGAGGATCAAAGAGTAAGTCAATAGTTGAAACATATATGATGTTTAGCTTTTTTGACAATAAATTACGAAAAAATGGAAATAAATATTTTTACAAGTTATTCTGAACTATTGTGGGGGTGTCCAACCTTTTTTCTTGTTATCACAAAGGCTTATAGCCTAGGTATACAATCTAAAATAAGTATTATGAGTTGAGAAGAAACTTCCTCTGCAGATTAGAAAAACGAGAAATAAAGCGGACAAAGTCGAAGGTTCCCTGCTTCCTAAGATGGACTGTAAGGATATGCACGAAACTGACACTCCATGTTGCCCTATTGGGAACTTTATGGAAAGAAAAAATAATGAATAATTCTTAAAACTTATACAGTATACAAGAAAAGAAATATTTAATGGCTCAAAAGAGAAATCCAAGCTTTTCAAAGGACTGCTGTGGATACGAATGTAATATGTATGGGATGAAGATATGGTGGACTCTTTTTGCGACAGCAGATATAGTGCTTTGATAAATAAAAACTGGTCTATATGTTTAATACTCTAATCCAGGTATAATTGTAGACTGCTATATAAAAAGAATGTTTACATTTCTATGCTTTTGTATTTTTAATCAGATTCAGAGATGGGCTTGAGAAACTGAGCACCAGCGTGAAAAGTACTATTGTCCGCAAAACTTTAAATGTAATTATTATAAAAGAAAGAAAAAAGAACTTTTGTATTAGGAAAATAGTTGGTGCTATAAAGAGCCTTGGGATACCGCAAATTGATTAAAAGCTTAAAGACTGTCCGTTTAAAATTTAGATGAAAAACCTGATCAAAGACCTTAGAAATATCTAGACCGATGATTTTAAATTCACCAAAAAACTCAACGGATTCCGCATTATCTGTCTAGATTAATAGTCAAATTAGGAGCAAATTGTATTAACAATAATATGGCTTTTCCATTAGACGTAGAAATAACATTATAATTTTTAAGGTGATTGTTAAAACAAACTTTAGCCTCTGAGGTAGTTACCCTCTATTGGTTTCTTGCTTTGGCGCTGCAAGGGCGGATTCAGAAAATCCTGACGGGGGAGTGGTCTTAGGCAGAATAATCGGGAGGTTTGAGGAGTATTTGTATTGAAATTTTAACAGTAGGCAGATAATAGTCCTAGGATCAAAATCTATATTATGCCGAAGGGCGCCTTACCTTGGGGGTGGTTGCCAAACCATCTCAAGGGTGATTTTTTTTATATTTTGACCAAAGGCATCGATAGAAAAATGATTTCTAAGCAAAAAATGTTTTATGCATTTTTTTTTTGTAAAATGCATACTTTTCGAGTTATTCACAATCGAAAGTCGAAATGTTAGCTGTTATTCATCAGACACAAAATTTCAGAGTTTAAAGGCAAATAACGCAAAATCTACGTATTTTTCGACTAAAACTAATAATAACTTTTTTAAAGCATTTGCAAAGACCTTTCCTTTTTTTTTAAGAAAAGTTTAGTGAGTTATGATTAAAATAATGTTAGACCAAAATTACCAGATTACCACTCTAAGTAAAATGAGTCGTAGCCCTTTTTTGATTCTCTTTATTTATGTATCATAAATACATTCTAAAATTTTAACCGATTTAAACTGCTAAATTCTGAAAAAATGGAGCTGCAAGTAAAAATCAAATTTTAGAATTTTAATAAAAAATGACCTTTTTTAAAATAACTCAAAACCTAAGGGAGTTACGTAAAAATTACTAAGGTATCGAATTGTAGCTCTTTGAATTACAAACATTTTGCTTTTTTACATTTACTGTATGATGGAAATTAAGTGAGATATAAACGTTTAAAACGGGTGTGTATGGACGAGCACTGCTTTGTTTCAGCCTTTTAAAATCATCCTTTTAAAAAAGGAAGGGTTTTAAAATGTTTTTATATATAGAACCTTATGGCTCTTACAAAAATCAACAAAATGTTTTTTTTAAGAACTTTGTGTCACAAAAACTGGAGGAGTTATGCTTAAAAACCAATTATGTGGAGCATTCTAAAAGCCCAAAGAAACAAAATACTACTTTTTTAACCTATTTGAGTCAAATTTTACCCTTTTTTAAGCTTTTTTTGCAATAAAGGGTAGTTTTCACACCTAAAAAATAAATAGCTCCGGCATAATATATATTTTGAAGGGGAGGGTTAGTTAAGCTTAATTCCAAATTTTCATGAAAATCTATGCATTTTAAAAAATTGTCAGGTTTTGCACATTTTTCAGCTTCGTTTCCTGGACTAGTAGGCCTACGTTTTATAGCGACCACATTATTTTTTTATAAATAACTAATGCCTAACCAAACGCAATAGGACATAAAAAGTTTTTAATTAATAACTAACTAAGTACCATAACAACAGTTACGTTCTTCCATTTTTAACTTGTTTTTTTCCTTTTTTTTTTGGCTGACGGGGGGGGGAGCGATCGCCCCATTCGCCCCTCTCTGAATCCGCCATTGCGGCACTGTCGATTAGCATGACTGATTTTCTGAAGAAACTATTTTGAGGCTTGGACTTTTGGATATTTATCACCCTACGTTTGTGCATTATTATACCTATTGCACCTTGGCAGGTGTAATTTTTGACATAATTTATGTCATTTATGTTTAAGGCCTGCATTACTTATAATAGGCGTTAAATTTCGTCAGTTGTATTTTTAGTTTATTTTTGACAGATTTCAATTTTGATTGGTTTGACATTTTCACTTACAGGAAAGTGCCATTTTTGCTATAGCAGTTTACTACAGTTATAATAATAAAAAAGTTTACTTAAATAATAAAGAAATAGGTACACCGATTTATTATAATTACTATTATTCTTTAATTTAATTTTTGTAGGTCTTATGGGCAGAAGAGCAACATTTAAAACAACGTTCAAAGAGAGACTTTATTACATTAGATTCTTCTGACATTCCAAAACAAAGAGTCAAAAGACTGAATGTCAATAATGCTAGTGAAGAGCAGAACGATGTTTATAAAACTAAATTTAAAACTAAAAATATTAATCAAGGTTTTAAAAAGAAAATATAATACAGATAATAAAGTAAAAGAAAAAAGCAATTATGTTATCGGAAATAATAAAAATGAAACGAAATTACTGATTAGTAAAATTCGAAGAAAAAGATATGCTATCTCCTCCGATAATAATGTAGATCAGACTTTTAATGATGAGTTGTGGAGTCAGCAGTGGTATTTGGTAAGTGAATAATTATGTTTTTTTTATAAATTATTATGTTGTTTTTGTTATATTAGTATGAAACAAATGTAAACTTTGCTTTTGTGTAAGCTATTCATTTAGTTTACATTATAGCTATATATCCTATTTTTTCGACAACTACCTTTGTGTTTACATATTTAGGCCACTTCAGACGGTTTATATACAACTGAGCCTTTAAAATTAAACATTTCCATTTGCATAAAGTAAACTGATTCCCATGCTACTGAAATTCTAAATAATATTTCTTTAGAGGGATACAAGAACAAGGTTAGACCTTCCTAAACTGGATCTAAATGTTTTGCCCGTTTATAGAGCAGGTATATCTGGGAAAGGAGTAAGAATAAGCATTTTGGATGACGGTATCGAATATACCCATGAAGATTTGAGTCCTAATTATGTAAGTACATTAGCGAGTGGGGATAGCAAAAATTATCTGTCAAATTTATGTTTTATATTAATTAAGTTCATTTTAAAATACATGTGACAATGAATTGTGTTGAAAAAATATATAATTTGACAAGTTTCACATACTTTTTAAATTGTTATCAAATAAAAAAATGTGCCCTGTATACAGCGTGTCCAAGATAACGAGGGCCAGTATGGGGATCTTCGAAAAGGTAAGAGATAGGTGGGTGGTTTAAATTTTACCTTAGAAAAACTCTAAAAATACATTTTTATTGGAATTTTTTGCGCTTTATGTATTGGTAAAGTAATTTTTTTACGACGTTTCGCTTTCGTTAAAACATCATTAATTTTACTTTTTGAAATACGGCTCTGGGTTTTTTATTTAATTTTTTTGAACCTCTTATTGTTCCAAATACAAAAATGTATAACACTTAATAATTATTTAACAAATATGGACCGCACCTATAAGAAATGATGTACATTCCTTGTCTAGCTCATTGTCTCTTATGGAAAATATGTTTATTTAACAGAAAAATATCAAGTGTTATATATCATTGTAAACGGGCGTTCTAACTGGCCACTGCGGGCTACGAGGACACCTATTTAAAATGGGTCTAACGAACATAGGATTATGAAGAGGCTGTGAACAAGAAGATGAGACCGCGATTGTCCCGCCCTCACATTCGAACGGAACTCCATTACTGGCCGAAATTAGGGAGATTCCACATAAAGACGTCGTCAACTATTTTAAATCAATAGGTTGGACGACGCAGTGAATCTCCCGCCTGTACAAGAGGAAGCACAAAGGACCTACTGAGGTCTAGGTGCAGTGGTATATTACCACTCTCTGAACATTCAGATCAGAGATCATTGTAATTAGGATTAAAACTGCTTCAAAAAAATGGAATAAAGGATCGAGGGCCGTATTTAAAAAAATGAAGTTGATGATGGTTTAGCGAAAAAGGAACGTCGTAAAATTTTTGACTTCGTCAATGGATGAAGCGCAAATAGTACCTTACCAATTAGAATGGATTTTTAGATTTTTTCTAATTTATAAAATAAAGACGTAAAAAAATAAAAACAAAATCGGAAATTTTAGTTTTTTGTCAATATTTCTAGACACAAAATAGAACTTTCAATTTTATAACGGTATATTATTCAGCTTCCCAATACTCAACCTTGCCAAATTTAAAATACCCACCTACCTTTTCGGAAATTCCCATATTGGCCCTCCTTATCTTGGACATGCTGTATAGTTAAGACAAATGATTCACTAAACATCTTATTAATATTACTTGGTACTTTAGTCCACTCCCATTTTTACCGTCTAAAACCCCAATTTTTCATACGATATAAAAGTCTAATTCGCTCGAAATAAGTTGGATTGGATGGATGGATGAATTCTTTTATCCATTTGGAATCTGAATCTTGACCCTTTATAACGCGAATTACAAGTGGATTGAAGTACATCTCTATTGGATCTACCAATCGCATGGAAAGTGACGATATAAACGTACTCAACATCTATGGGTCTATTCCTTGCTTATGAGGGTCCAAGGCCTAAAACATTAAATTATTTGACATTATTTATTTTTTATTTTTTGAGACTGAATTGACTTTCTCCATTACACCTACTATCTTTTATCTCGGTATCTAAAGTAAGAATTAGATTATAATAATGTTCCCATATCAATTACCACTAGATAAGCTTGACTTCATTAATTTAGTTCCCCTTTGAATTAGCTTACTCACCCAACAATTGCTGAAAATCTACAGGTGATCTCGCTTTTTTTCGTAGATTTTATATTTCTGCAAACGTTGTTCTGAAAAATTACCTGGTCGCTGAGAAGTTCCATTAAAACAACACAATTCGCGACAAGAAGGTCATACTATAGACTATGACTTTTTTGTTTCTAGGTAGTATTTGTATCACTATGGTGGTGGCAATACCGCGTTGTCTAAAAGGTGCCATGTTTCGCCATTTGGACAACAGTGATGTTACAAATGGGTTAAACATCCGAAAATTCAACATCCGCCATACGTAGTACTTTAGCTTCATCCAAGCTTTCGTGGGTTGTCATAAAAATTAGCCCGTAACTTGTACCTTTTTCCATTCCTATAAATCTGGAATTTTATCATATATTTTTTTATCCATATCTCACAGTATTATGAGATGCGTTTTAAAGTTTAGTGAATTTACCGGGAAAACATATTAAGGTTTATGTAAAATGCGTATTGAATTATTTACAGGATCCTGAAATAAGCTACAACTGCAATGAAGAAAACAAGGACCCATTACCAAGATATGAAGCGACAAATTCAAACAGTCATGGTACAAGGTGTGCTGGAGAAGTGGCCATGGTTGCCAACAATAAAAAGTGTGGAGTGGGAATTGCTTTTAGCGCAAAAATCGGTAAGCTATTGTCTATTTGAATTTGAGACAAAACCTAACAAATCTTGTATACATTTTCAGGTGGTGTGAAAATGTTAGATGGTTTAGTGACAGACAGAATAGAAGGTACAGCACTGGGATACGCTCAAAATTTGGTGGACATATATAGTGCCTCCTGGGGACCAAATGACGATGGAAAAACGGTTGATGGTCCTGGAAGATTGGCAAGGGAAGCCATTGAAAGAGGCATTAAAACGGTATTTATTTAAACCCTCTACCTACATTCAGAGTTTTATTTCTAACCTTGTTTATTGTTTTATTTTTTCCTTAAGCCACCAGCTGAAGTGTGTTCCTAACGAGCGGACATAATTTCGAAAAAGAGATTACTCCCCATTTTTTAGAAATTATAACAAACTAATTGCTGGGATCAGAGCTGTCAAAGTACTCTTAAATAGTACTTCAAGAACAAGTACCAAGTTTTTAATTTTTTTAAAATTACTTTCAGTACAAGTACCAAGTATTCATTCAAATGTACTTGCATTTTCAAGTAAATTAAAAAAGTACTTGAAGTACCACCCAAGTATTTTACTTGAAGTAAATCCAAGTACTTGAAGTAATCCAAAGTACTTGAAGTAAAACAAAGTACTTAAAGTAAAACAAAATACTTGAAGTACACCAAAGTACTTGAAGTAAACCAAAGTACTTGAAGTAATTAAAAGTACTGCAAGTAAAACAAATTATACTTGAGTAGTATTTTTTGTAAGAAAGTTAGAGGGTTTATTTCTCAAAGCGAGGTTTTCCAACAATTCCTAAAAACTTTAAGGACTGAGCGCTACGTCATTGGAAAGTAGGCCAGGCGTTAAAAACTATAGTTAGGAAAACAAGCAGGGTTGCTTAGTGTCCCGGTTTAAGTCGGGATCTTATGTATCCGATGTCCGAAATAATGTAAAATTTTGCATGTAAATTTATGGCAACAGGCCTACAATGCCGTACTCGGATGAGCGCTTGGGCCTTAAACTATTATAGGAAATATTGGTTTTTTCCAAAATGGGTTTTTCCCTGTGGTTGCCAACGGGTTGGCGTTGGCACCCGATGGCATCCGATACATCTGTCAAAAGCGAGTGTTTTTATATGGGTGCCTACAGCAGGTTGGCACCCAAAACCTATTCTTGGGAAATATTTTAATTGCCCATCAACACTTTAATTTTAATGTCGTTTCGATTTTATTAGTGGAAATTTTGTTTAAGTTGCCTATTAAAATACAGGGGTTTTCGTTCAAATGAAGGTAATAATGAACGCATTCACAATACGAAATAGTTGGGGAACCGCTCCATCAAACGTCGAATCGCACCAATAGAATATTCTTGAACTGTCGCGTTTTTGCATTTTCGGGACTGATTTGGAAACTGTTTCGTATCCTGAATGCGTTGGATAATAAAATTGTCATGAAAAATGGCTGTTAGTATTCATTATTAAATATAACAAATTGGGTATCAAAATAAAGGATTTTTATAGGATTGATTTCAAAAAAGAACAAAAAGTCTAATTATCAGTAATAGTTACACTTGTCTTGCTGTTGGATCCAATTCAAATGAGCGCTGTAATGTAATACAATAGAAACAGCAGCGGTTGCGCGTATTTCTTGCTTAAACTTGTTTGTACGATTATCTAAGGCGTGTAAATTGAGTACTTGGTTGATTTTTTACTAAGTACTTTTTATTTACTTGAAGTACTTTCTTTACTTAAAGTACTTTTTTTACTTCAAGTACATCGTAATACTTCAAGTACTTCAATAAATATTTCAAGTAATTTACTTGGTCATAACAAGTAAAAATCCAAGTATCTTCATAAAAACTAATCAAGTACAAATACAAGTACCTCCTAATAAAAAGTACTTGAAGTAAAATACTTCAAGTACAAAAAAGTGCTTCAAGTAAAATTTTACTTAAAGTACTTTAAGTTTTGACAGCACTGGCTGGGATACATCCCTATCAGCATTGCATTCCAGACGTTATGTGGATCATTTAGAGGTAGCCGCGGTGGCACTAAAGCATTATTTAAAAATGTACCGTGAAAGATGATGTATATTTTGGTTTGCATTTTTGAAGTGGAAAGGTCCTACTCAAATCTTACATAGGAGACTCTACAAAAAAATTTGGAGCTACGTTGTTTGAGAATCGTGAAGGTAAACCGCCCAACTGAAAAAGTTGGGGGGTTGAAATTATTAAAAAATTGCGGAGGGCTATAAAACGCATGTAGTACGTTGACTCTATCAGTTAATAAGCAACACATAGCCAATGCCGCCGGCAGGAGGGTCAGGGGGTGTCCGTCGACCCACCCTGGATTTTTAAAAATTACTTTAAATAAAACAATTCTCGTCTAAATCCTTAAATTTTACAATATCGTCTAGCAATTTAAATAGGTGCACAAAAAAGTGGTGTGTGCTGTGTGTCGCAATAAGATTTTCTGGCGTATTTTTTCCGCTGAACTCGAATCTGATGTCATAATTGGGGGTCAAACAGCAATAAATCGAGAAAATCCCAAAAGACTGTCAGGGTACATTTACCGCAGAAATCTGCTAGCACGGAATGTTTGCACTACGACTTAATAAACTATAAGAGATAAAAAAAAATACACAAGAGAGTTTTTTTAAATTATCTATAAAAAAGTTATACAAACATTTTTAATAAGATAAAAAATAAAGGAGATATAAACGAAGATGTAATTTTGACAAAAAATTTTAGTCCAAAATAGAAAAAAATGTTTTTTATAAATGTGATTTTTGGGTTTTGTTAATAAAAAACCATTTATTTCATTCATTTGAATTCCAAATCACTTAAAATTTACAGAAAAAATCCAAAAATAAAAAAATATTAATTTTCAATTTTTTTCCAGAGGTACCTTGAAAAAATTCTGAAAATTCAGTTTTTTAATAATAACTTAAAAAATATGGCATTTAGACAAAAAGATTATTTAAGTTAAATTGAAGGCCTTGTAAAAATACATAATTTATTATAAAGTTTCGCATATCTTTTATAGGTTTTAAGATATGGACGTTTTAAGTTAAAAAAAATTAATAATATCTGAAATTACACCTTTTCTCGATTATTTGCTGTTTGACCTCCAATTTTGACTTTTGTTTCGTGTTTAGCGGAAAAAAAACTCCAGAAAATTCTAGTCCGACACCCAGGACACACAACTTTTTTTTGTGGTCTGTGTTATTATTAAGAAATTTAAGTTGTGTTATATTTATTTGTATTTTCAATTCTGGACTAGTAAACTGACTTAAAATTTTTAACCCCCTCTTCATTTTTTCTGGCGGTGGCCCTGCACATAGCACATAGATTATGGTGTTACAATATCAGTTTCTGTACTAAAAGGCCTTCTTAAGTAGTTGTCGAAAGTTCCTGTCTTCATACTTTTCAAAATGGGACCGCTTCAGTCTCGGTCCCTGGGTGTAGAAACTAAGTGTGCTCAGAACCATTGACCTAGGAAATGGCAAATCGTCTAAAACAAAGTTAAGAAAATCTTCCAAAAAAATCAAATGTATTAGTCATAAGAGATTAATATGTTCTGATTTTCTTTTAATAAAAAACGGATTAAGTTTTAATATTAAATCTAAATTAATTTTTAGTAATTTTTTATACTAATTTTATCTTGAAACCGGTGGTAGACCTGCCACCGAAACGTAGATAAGTATTTAAATGTTTTGGGTATTTTTGGGGTTTTTGTTTATTTAATTTCAGGCCATCTACCAGTTTATCGGGTCGATAGTTCTGAGCACACTCAGTTTCTATACCACGGGCCAGTACAGAAGCGGTCCCATTTGAATAGTATAAAGATAGGAATTTTTGGCAAGTACCCTACAAAAACCATACCTAAATCGGCCACAACAATATTGAACGTATCTGTTAGTTTCTGTTTTACCGAAAAATAATTAACAGTATCCCACATAAAAGTACTTTTGGAAAGTGAAATAGAAAAAAAATCGTCATTTTTTAAAATTTTTAATATATTAGAAAAAGTCTTTGTGAATAAAATTATATCCCAAATAATGTTTTCCATTTTCTTTGTTTTTCATTCAAAGGGAAGAAATGGAAAAGGTTCCATCTACGTTTGGGCTTCCGGCAACGGAGGAAGTAGAGGTGACAACTGTAACTGTGATGGGTACCTTGCTAGCCCCTACACCATTTCAATTGGAAGTGCCTCCCAAAAGGGAGAATTTCCTTGGTATGGAGAGGCTTGTGCATCGACATTAGCTGTAACGTATAGTAGCGGCGCCTATAAGGATCAAATGATAGTAAGTATATATATATATATATATATATATATATATATATATATATATATATATATATATATATATATATATATATAAAAAAAAAAAAAAAAAAAAAAAAAAGTAGGACAGTCTTAAATGTGTTTTCTCAAACATTGCGACTATAACAAATAAAGTTTTACCAGATAACTTAAGTATATTATTTGTAAACGTATGATTTCCATAAAATGAAATTCATTCAATTCACCAAGTAAGTAGAACCCTTTAATCTGAATATACAAAAAAGTTATTGTTTTTTCTTCCTAATTGTTATCCAATAATTATTAATATTGCAATGATAGAATAATTTTAAAAGTATTTGTTGGGTACTCCTCAAAACTTCTTAGTTTTATATTCTTTACAGTGGGACTTCTTTTGTTCGGGGTCTAGTGACTGAGTGTTAAGAATTATTGACCTCTATAAAATGACAGGTCGTCTGTCAAAATAAAGAATATCCCCCAAAAATCCTCAAAAACCGAGGTACTTAACTACGTTTCAGTGGTAGACTTCACCATTTTCAAGATAAAATTAATACACCTAGAGGCTAAAGTCTTGCACACCAAAATTACTTTATCATTACATATACCCTAAGGCTGCGTCTAGGGCTATTAATTATTTAGAGACTTTTAGCAAAAGTGCCAAAAGAAAAAACTATCTATCAGTGAAATTTTAATGTATTTTTTATGTCTGTGTATTTTTCCTATATTTATCATTTTAGACTGTTTACAATATACAAAATAAACAGTCGCGAAACTTCTGCATTTAATAGAGCCAGAAATATCGCTTTGTATCAATAAGGTCTTTCCAGACATCATATTTCTGATCGCTTGAACATAGTGCGAACTACTGTTAGTCGGACAATACAGCGTTATGAAGAAACCGGCGAAACTCGGCCTAGATCTGGCAAAAGAAGAGAATAAATCGCTTAGGTTCGGTTCGAGAGCTACGATTCCAGTCCCAACGTACACACCACCGAGTTATATCAAGCCGAACCATTACAAGAAGGCCCTTCAATGCTGGATTAAGGTGTAGAAGACCACTGCGGGTTCCTTTATTAACTATGCAGCATCGACATAGAAGATTACAGGGGTCTAAAGAACACAAAAACTGATTATTACCTCAAAGGAGGTATGTACTTATTACCGATGAAACAAGAATAGGGTGATAATCATGGGCAAAGAGTGTGGAGAGAGACAGGTCAACGACATCGACTCAATACTGCCTTGCAAGTCGCCCCATATTAAAGGGGCACTGAAATGTTTTGAGGAGGAATTATGAATTATAAATGACCGCACGAAGCTTGTTTCCGTACCACATGCAATTAACGCTCATTTCTATGTAGAAAATGTTATCCGTCCAATAATTTATCCATTACGACAACAAATTGGTAAAAATTTTATTTTTATGGATGATAACGCACGCCCTCACCGAGCTGGAATAGTCCAGGCAGCTTCAAATGAAGGTGAAATAACACGATTGGACTAGCCTTCATTATAGACGGATATGAATCCAATAGATCATGTTTGAGACTATATCTTAAGAGCCGTATTCCGAAGAAATAACCCACCCAGAAACCGCCAAACGTCGATTATTGTGGCCCAAGAGGAATGGACAAACTTGTCCCAGGAAACCATCAATAGCCTGATGCACCGACGAGTTGATGCCTTGATTAGAAGTAGAGGAGGTAACACTATGTACTGATAATCTTAGAAGTTAGTATATTTACCTTTTCTTACCAATGATTGTTAAAATGAAGTTATCTATATTTTTAATTTAGTATGTCTTTCTAATAAAAATATTCTTGCTTGCGTTATTTTATATGTATTTTACCTTTGTCCATTATTCTTTTTAAAAAAAATGTATGGGGGTGCAAGAGTTTTGCCGATGAGCGTATAAAGAAATGTACTGAAAATTAAACATTCTACTTCACTATGCACGGTGTTCACAAATTAGTGTTCCCCATTTTTCCGTATTCTTCATATGAAAACAGAGCAAAAAAAATCCTTAAATATTACCTGAGAAAGACTTATCAAGGGACCTAAAACTGCCTCAAAGTTTAACCCTTAAGATAGTTTTTGGCCGATTTATTTTGGGTGTTGGTATTTTCGCCACATGATAATTAAAGGACGAAAAAGGCAGAAATTTTCGTCTCAGTTCAAAAGTAAACCTAAATAAATTCCAGTAATTTCACCCCAAGCTACCTGAGGTATGTGGAAGGACTCACAAATTTGAGGTTTTTGTAAGTGTTGCAGAATTTTCAGCCCAAAGTTGTGTTTAGCTGTGGTTAGTTTTGGTTAGTTTTGTAAATCGATATGGATGGATCTATCTATATGCATATGCATGTAATTGTTTATTTATTTATTTATTATACCTGTTTATCCTTTTTCTAAGTGACCATCATAAAGTAAGGGTGTTTGGGGCGAAATTACCTGTTATGCCTGAGCGGCCAAAGTTAACTTTTTGAAACTCATCGTCATCGAGGCGAATTTACCTGTAGCCTTTATTTCAACCCTTTAATATAAATTCACAATTTTTTTTAGTGTCATGAATTTTTAAGGCGACCATTTTTTTCTTTTTAAAATCTTTAAATATGTATGCAGGGAGCTTTATTCTACTAAGTAAAGCCAAAGTAACCAATTATAAAATTGTATAGTTTTGTATACAAGAGAGGAATCATAAGTCAACAATTTTAATGCTAGCCCTTTTAAGGTGTCCAGGCCCCTTAAGAAGGAATTCTTATTCATGTTTATGAAAACTTTCTAAAATATATGTATCCTCCATATTTTCATTTTCATTTTTATTTTCAAGAAGCAGCCCACTGTTTAAATTGTAGTTTAATTACTAATACACTTGGGCAATAAATACATTTCACTTACTGAAATAGCCTGTTTCTATCCAAAATGTTTTGACAATCCAAAACTATTACCTTAATTACATGGCCAAACCTTATCATAAGCTCTAAATTAAAATAGTTTCTTGATTTAAAAAATACTTAAAATAATTAGTTTTTGGGTTGCTGAAATTAATGTTAAATACATATTAATATTAAATTATAAATATTAATATTAAACCATTTTTCTCTAGGCAAGTACTGACTTAAACAACAAATGTACCATTAGGCATACAGGAACATCTGCATCAGCACCACTTGCTGCTGGAATAATCGCACTAGCTTTGGAAGTAAAGTAAGTCTATACAACAAAAAGGTGCTTTTAATCTGCAGTCTAATAGCTATTAAACCAACAAGGGTATTAATAAGGACGATTAATGATCGAGGCGCGGACCCAGCAAACGCGTTAAGGTTGAGATCATTAATAGCCAGTTAATGTCCTAGGTATATGTCTGTCTCAAAGTATACCGTGTTAGCTCTTGCCTTCATTTATGGATTATTCCTGCCGACAGCAATAAAACTGCGGATCGGTAGGTATTAAAGGACAGAACATTAGGGACGGACTTTAATAATATAAAGATTTATAATTTATTGTTTATTTACGTAAGTATAATCTTAAAATTACATTAAGAAATTAAATATATGCAAAGTTTTAATAAATTTATAACTGCATTATCTATACATAATTACATTTTTAATCTAAATATCTAAATCTAATTTTGTTTCCCTATCAGAGTCATCATTGAGATTAATTACAATAGGATTTATGTTGTTTTGGATAGAAATGTAAGAGTCCTCAATTTTTATAATGTGCTGTAGTGAATTTTTCCAGCTCTCAACTGGTATGTTAGTAATAACATTTTTTATCAAATTTATATCACTGGGACTTAAAGTAGGTGTAACATTTTCTGCTCTGATCTTTGATTTTACTTGGTTTCACAAATGCTCTATGGGGTTAAACATACAGTGATACGGAGGAAGCCTTACGACAGTATGCCCATCCTGTTCAGCCAAATTATCACATACATATTGTTTTTTAATTGCATATGAATTTAGGACCTCCAAAAGTTGCGTTTTTTTGTAACTGAATTTAAAATAAATATCATTTTCTAACAAAGATTCCTGGATTTCAGTTTTTGAACTTGATGAAGCTGGTGCTTTGTGTAGCTTGCGTTACCCATGACAATAACACTGTTGTTTGGAATATTTTTTAAAAGATAATTTTGAACCCAGTTTTCAAAAAGTTCTGCACTTGTATCCTTATGATAATCCAAGCTAGAATTCTTAATATTCTTTGCAGATAACAGTAAGCAGTTTGGGATAAATCCGTCTTCTGAACCAGCGTGTATTATGGTAATACGACAGTTTTGACTGGAATCAACCCATCCTTTGGATACTGTGTCGTGTGTATCGAACCATGTTTCATCAAGGTAAATTATGGATCTGTTTTCTAACTATATTTTTAATTTCTTAGGGGGAATTAAATCTCCCAAATGCGTAAATTTTGGGATTCCATTACTACTTGTCTTTTTTATTTTGCGGTATTTTAAAACCCCTTTTCCCAAAAAACTCTATGGAGGGTCACGGCTAATATTTATATTGGTTTCGTCTTCGTCTAGCTTCTTTTTTAGTTTATCCAAGGTAGGAATAACTCGGGTTTCATAAAGACAATGTATTTTTTTTCTTATTAGGTCCTGATCACTTTGTCTATACGGTGAGATTGAAAATCACTACGTTTTTTTTTTGTTCAATTTTTCATAAAAAAATATCCCTTATCTGATATTGGAGTTTTTGTAATAAAAGGTTTCTTTTAAACTTCTTTTTAATTAGACCTCTACTAAAAAAAGTTTCTACAATTTTCACAACCTGTTTTGCATCTAATGACAAATATTTCAAGGGGACATAGTTATTTTCTCGTAAAACAATTTTTTTCCGAAACGCACAGTAAAAACGGTTTTTCCCCAAACTGCCAAAAAAATTTACCAAAAATTTTGCCTAATGGTTAATACTCAAGAAATACCTGGCCCACTCCTCCCTTATTAAAAAAATGGGTTTACCCAATAACAATAGGTAATAAAATCGTTGAAGGTTTATCGGGGTATGGTCCGTCAAAAGCAATAACGATATGCTTTGAGACAGACTATACACTATTTTTTCGGCGATCGTTTTGTGATTTAATTGTGAAAATCATAATTTTACTTACTTTTTTTTGAGATGTATTTCAGTTCAGGCAACCAACTTGACAGATGTTTTAAAGGTTGTTATTCAAGGTGCAAGGTGATTGGCACGGTGCGCGATGAAAACGATATCTGACGGCTGCGTAAAATTATGCTTGAAAGCAGTGGGAGAGGTGGGATATTATTTATAAATTTAAATTTATTTTTCGCTAATAACTGTATATAAACCTGGTCAGCACTGTAAATAACTGTTGGATAACATTAAATGCCAGAATAACTTCTGGTTAAATCTCCTAGGCAAAAATCGGCGAAATTTTGAAAATATTTATGCAATTTTGAGGTTATGTCAGTGGGCGTCATAACTCAAAAACCAGCGGGTTCCGAGAAAAATCGGCAATTATATCTAAGTAAAAAATCACCTGACAAACTTACGAGTCTAGGGCTTTTCCAATATACCTAACACTAATATATACTTTACTTGAAGGCTTTATAGCCATTTTCTCTATTCACAATCACGGAAGACTACACAGACATTAAAGTCAGTTCTGCAGACACTCCTTGATTAATTAGTCCATTAAAAAGAACCTTTTTCTTATTAAAACTCGCTAATCAAACCTAAAAAACTTTAGGAAAAAAAGGAACAAACGATACACGGCAAGAAACGAGTAAGTTTTTCTTCTTGTTACGTTAAATTCGAAAGTTGTTCGGCTAAGCCCGAAACCCGAAAGTCGTTCTGCTAAGCGTGACATTTAAATTCAACACCTTTTTTCTGCGTGCATTTATTTATTTTTCCTTTTTTTAGTTTCCAATTAGCAGTTGGAAATGTATACCGTATCAATGTGAATGTACCCTTAATGATTAGAAAATAATCATTTTCCAGAATTTAACAGTGTCAAACTAGTATAAAGAAAATAAAGGTTAATACTTATGGAAATTAAAAAAATGAATGTCAAAGCTCTTTCCTCCAAATGATCAAATATTTTTTTTAAACGCGATTATAAATCAATATATTACGGCATCTGGACTTTCGAAAAACCCCAATAAAAAGAACCATCTAGTTTGGTATTTAATTTTTTTGCAATATTTCATTTTAGCCCCTCTTTAACATGGAGAGACGTCCAGCATTTAATAGTATGGACATCCGAATTAGCTCCTCTTTCGGACAACCCAGGCTGGCAAAAGAATGCTGCTGGGTTATGGTTTAGCACCAAATTCGGATTTGGATTAATGAATGCGTTTGGACTTGTTTCTGCTGCAGCTAATTGGACTAAGGTTCCAGAGGATTACAGATGTGAAGTAAAATTTGATGAGTAAGTCTTATATATATTAATTCTTGGTAAACTGAAAAACTTGTAGGCAACTGATAACTTCCCGTGGTACAATGTTTAAAATGAACTTTGGCAATCACCAAAAAATGTTCCTTGTACGGTCATTTGGCATATTTTTAAAATTATATTTAAAAGAAAAACATGCAAATTCTTTTGTTCAAAAAGTAACTTAATAAATAAGATTCCTAAATGAAAATTTGAAAAGGGGGGTCTAAAAATGGTATTTGGCCCCAATTTTTTTTAATTATTTTATAAAAAACTCAAAAAATTGTTGCAATGAAAAACACTTGTGAGTGGCTTTAGATCTAATTTTTTTTAAATCAAATGTACAAAAAAAAAAATTTTTTTTTTAAATTGTTTTAACTTGGTTTTAAAAAATAAAGTTCTTAATTTTATTTGTAATATTGGGGTTTCAAAATAAATTAGGAACCCCCGACAACAAGGCCCCCCAAAGCCTTGTTCCCTTTGTAAAAATCCCCCCCTTTGGTGAAAAAAAAAAAAAGTTTTTTGGGTTAGGTAAAAATATTTAAAAAATGAATTATGGAAATTTCCCCAAAATTTTATTTAAAATTAGTTTTATTAAATTTTAAAATTTAAGTAAAAAAGGGATTTCTAACTTTTTTAGTTGTTAAGGTAACTAAAAAACGAAGTTTTTCCCCCCTTTGTCTGATAGTTTTCCTTTGTTCTTTTGAAGGGCCCCCTTATGAATTTTTTTCCATGTCTTTTCCTTGGTTTCCCCCCATATCTTCCTCGTGTTTGTTTCGGGCCCCTTCCCTGGTTTTCGTGTGTGGTTTTGGTCCCCAAGGGCAGGTTCTGGCCCAAAGTATGGTGTGGATGTTTCCCTTTCGCAGCTTATCCGCTTTTTCGTTGCCTTCTATGCCCAATTTGGCCCCACAAAGTTACCCTGTTGCGTTCTTCCAGGACTTTCAGTTTTTGGCTTCCCCCATGTCGCGGACGTTATCTTGGGGTTTACTAGTGTCCCCCGTGACGCTTGGCTGTCTGGTATTATGTAGATCCGCTTGTGTCAATAAGCCTTCCTGATATTTTCTTTTGCACAGTGCACTAAAGCATATATTTCGGTTGAAATACAAAACTGTGTGCTCTCAGTGAAATGGAGAATTGTGAATTCCTCATTCCACCGTACACGCCCGCTTAAGTTCCCTGCTCGGTTTTGGAACTTTCCGTATACCAGATGATGTTTCCAACCGTGCCGGGGAGATCGGGTTGATGCCACACACTTCGATGTTACAATTTATTGACTTGTAAAAAAAAACATTTTTTTAAATTGTGTTTCCGTTATTTAAAAAAAAAAAAACTAATACTTATTTTCTTAAACCGGTCTCTAATCCAAAAACCCGACCCTTCAGTTATTATTAAATTGGAGTTTCAAAATTCTGTACAGTTTTATACCTCAAAGACATAATAATGCCAATTCTAATCGCTTACTTACTAGCCACCAAGTACTGCAGAAAAAAGAATCATCTTGTGGGAATTATTTACTTACCCTAATGTTTGCAAAAAGCACAGATTTCTCTTGCGAGCAAAAAGATATTTATCCCCTTCCAATCAGTACACTCAATATGTATCTCAAATTAACCCTTTTGAATAATAATGGCATTTCCCAAAACCATTCTTAAGTCCATCCAAAGAATAAATTCCCTTAATAATAACCTTTCCCTTTTGCCCACCGACCGCTTATACATATTGTCCACTTTTTTATCTTTAGAGTATCTAAACTCTTAAACCTGCTGTCAGTAAAAGTATCTCCTTTTGATCCAAACCTCCTAATCTAAAAGTTTTCTTGACGTTTTGATAACATATCAGCTGGCATTTTCAAGTGATGTTTTCTGGACGGCTGCTCGACTTGAATAAAAGTTCATTCAAAACTAGGCTGGGAAATTGCTGCTTAACAACATTGCCGTTTACAACGCTGAACTAGTTACCTGGTTTATTTCTTACTTGGTTAAAAAAATAATAAGCATGTGTCAACCCACAAAACATATATTTTATATATATTTTTTAGGGCTTCAAATACTACAATATCATACGGAAACCAGACACAACTATTTGCAGTTAGCACTGGATGTCAAGGCACTAAAAACGAAGTAGTATTTCTTGAACATGTCGAAGTCAAAACTACGATAAACTATACAATTCGTGGAGTTTTGGAGATTTATTTGACATCACCTGCTGGTAAAGACTATTTAGTATTGTTAAAAATATTATACGCTAGAGTCCCGCTAATCCGAACCCCGCTTATCCGAAAATCCGCCTAATCTGAACAGGTCTAGGCAAAAAAAAATTATTAAATTTAGGAACTGGGAAAACTAAATAAAAACCAGTTTTTTCAAGTAACGTCATACGTTTATTAACAAAATATTATACATTATTTGTTTATTTGTTAGACACTTACAAATTATTGACTAGCACAATTTAAAGTCAGTGATCTTCTGTCGCAATCTACTTTTCACCATCTATTGTTAAATAATAAAGGTTTATTTAGCGTCTTTAATATTTTACAATCAAACCTAAATATCCCCAAAAAAACAATAATGGATTATGTGACGAATTCCGCCTAATCCGAATTTTCGCTAATCCGAACGGTTATCTCAATTAGTTCGGATTAGCGGGACTTTACTGAATGTTTTTTTCTAGTCATTTATTCCAACTTGATTTAGCTACCCAGGAGCACATAGGTCGAATGTGACGTCCATGTGGCATCTGTGTTTGCTCATATTTGGTTCAAACAGTCCTGTGACCAATAGAAGATGTCACAGGGTCGCCTTTTCTAACGTTACAGTGACGACTAATATTAAGCGTCCTGTAGACGTAGAAAGTATTAATATGATACTTTTAAACAACTTAATTCTGCTGAGTATCTCGCTCTCTTTGAATGCTTATTCTTTAAGCGAGAGTGCACCAAATAAAATTTAAAAAAACTTAATAGTATGTACAATTCAATTCTTTAATGCAAAATTTTTAAAGGACCTTAAAGAATTCCTTTAAAAATAATATAGGCACTTAAGATCAGATCGCAAAACTGGCAAATAGCTCTTTACTTTATGGACTTTGATAAGAAGAAAAACGAGTTTGTGCTAAGCGGGTTTTGGGCATAAAACTTACTATTTAGACGTCCATTGGGCGTCTTAAGAGTGTGTGTCAAGATTGCCAATAGCTCTCCAAATTTCTTTTTATTCGACGTGTATCTGTTATTGTTAGCGTTGCAAATGGAAATATTTTCAGGAATGAAAAAGATATCTCGAAAATGTTGAACGTTTTAAAAATATTGGAACAAAATATAAACGCGTTCTATACCATTTAAAACATTCATTCATTATCTGTTTAGTTTTTTGAGTTTCGTAATTTTTATTTTTGTATTTTTAATATCTTTAATATTTTCTTATATTTCCAATATTTCCAGGAATATTTCCCAAATATATATATTTTCGAAAATGTTTTATTCACTACTTAGTGAAGATGGTTACTATTGTAGCTTGTACCAAAATATAGCCTGGGTATCACAGGGCTTAGTGCTGACACTTTCTCTAGTTTTTTCTTATATCAACAATCTTCTCTTTTTTACGATTACTCACATTTCAAGTTAGTTTAAAATAGTATCGTTTACTTCACTTTTTTAAGCGCGATTTAAAAACAAGAAAAGATATTTTTTTAAATCATTTTAAGCAAATCTTAACGCTCCAGATTGTTAGAAGGAGCTTTAAGATAAATCGGCCAAATGTCGAATAATAATGCAACATAATATTTGAAGAAACACATCGTAAATATCCTTTAGGACAAAAAGATTAATTAATAAAACAGCTTGCAGCTTTGGTATTCTATTTAGAAAAAAAAACAAATAGAAATGACACCAGCTGATACAAAAATTCAAAGTGTGTTAATATTTCGGATTAGCTCCCCTTCTGAATCTGAATCTGAAAATGAGGAGGGTGATAGATATCACGGCACCTACGACTCAGTAGGCCCGTTGTGCTTCCTCCTGAAGAGGACTCCTCACTCAGTACGCTGCCCATTCTACTGATTTAAAGTAGGTGACAACGTCGCCGAGGGGAATATTCTTAATATCGGCCAAGGAAAACCAATACTTGCCCAGCATGGATCTTCTCTTACACGAGAGTGCAGGGCAGTCACAAAGTATGTGCTCCATCGTCTCGTCTCCCTGTTCACAACTTCTACACAGAGGTGTGTCATTTATACCCATTCTAAAGAGGTGCTTTCGTAATTGACAATGCCCAGTAAGAACACCCGTGATTAGCGAAGGTTCGCCCTAGGCATTGCCAAGTAATGGTTTGCTGTATCTCTGTCAGGATAGTTTAGTAACTCCCTAGAAAAGTTACAGTTTACTGTTTCATCCTATCGTCTTGTAAACTGCTGATGAGAGTGTCTTTTGATTAGGTCCTTCATCGCAGACCCTGTCAGACCTACGAAAGGTTTGGGTCCAAAAGGTTTGGTCCCAGCAGCCTTCCTGGCCAACGAGTTAGCAATTCGGTTATCTTTGGAGTGAGCGTGTCCTTTGGTCTAGCAGAGGGTGAACACATTCCTGCTGGAAGCATCCGCAAGGACACGGTGACATTCTAGTACCAGACCCGAGCTGTAGCGGGGACTCCTCAGGGCTAGGAGTGTCTGTCTGCAATCCGTATGGATAAGCACGGCTTTATCAGGCATGTTCCTACTGATTATTTATTTTGCAGCTATGGTTATGCCTGTGAGCTCAGTTTGGAGCATGCTGGCCAACTCACCCATAGCCCATTTGATGTTTAAGTTTAAAGATCTAGAATATCTTCCACATTCTGTACCTTCTTTTCTTTTCGAACCGTCTGTGTAGATGTATGCTTTATTGAGTCTTTTCTCCAAGTGGGAGTTCCATGTTAGCTTACTATCAAAGGTTACCCCCAGGTATTTTACCTCTGTAGAGAAGCTTAGTTGTGTGTTTAGGAGTCTAGGAGCGTTCAAGTTCACCATCCCCCTTTTCCTTGTGAAGAGAACCATCTCTGTCTTTTTCGGGTTGATGGATAGCGCGCGATCAGCACACCATCTTTCTATTATTAGCTCCCCTTGTTTAGATTCCTTTGACAAGAAAATCTTCTTGTGACGCTCTTGTCGGAGGTGTTATATTGAATCTTAGTCAAAGAAACCAAATATTATTGGGTATGATTATAACCGAATTTTTGACGAGGTGGCGACGGGTAACTAGAAAAAGGAGCTACATGGAATTATATGACGTTAATAATGGTCTCAAAATGTGTCAATTTCCATCACAAAAAAATATATAAAACTACTTATTGTTTAACCAAAAATAGAATTATTTTATCCTTAATGAGTATAATGAAATCAAAATTAAGCCTTTTAGACACAGTATGTAAACCTAAGATCACAATATGCTATTTATCATTGTACCATCTAGATTTAGCTACTTAAATGATTTAACAACTGCCCTTATTTTATTTTTAATTAAAAAAAAAATAAGCTGTTCTTAAGTAGTATGGTAATTAATAATATTACAACAAATATTGTGTTTTTATTACTTTTACTATCCCTTTGCTATATACCAGAAGTTGGTTTATTTGTTTCTTCATCTAGATGGTGCAATGTTTTTTTCAGAAGGAATAAAGTCTTTTCGTAATATATTAAAATTTTGCAAGTTTTGTCGTTTTTTAGGCACGACTGTTCAACTTTTAACACCGCGAAAATTTGACAAAAGTCCCAGAGGTTTTGTAAACTGGACATTTATGTCAGTTATGACTTGGGGCGAGCTCGCTAACGGTATATGGACATTAGCCGTTTCAGACAGTGTAAGTATTCTGACTTTTTTATTTTAATTTAATTCGGATAATAATTTTGAAGACCATGTCCGGAAAATCATTAAAATATAAGAAAACTGCTTGTCAACCCACTCACTGACCTAATTAGTATAATTAATTTTAATGAAATATTTTCAGGTATTAACAAAATAGTAAGAGGTACTCATAATAATAGAATTAAAGGGTACCTATATAAATGGTTGCACACACAAGAGACCGATATTTATGCCTCTCATAGTCTCCAAGATTTTTGCTCTTAAGGAAAAGAGTTTCTTACTAAAGTTAAAAACACCTTTGTTTTACAAGTCGATCATTGTTCTTATCAACAGACTCTTTTAATATTTTTTTATCTTAAACCATTTTTTTAGAGTTTGTATAGGGTAGAAGTATAGAACCAGAAAGTGTTTCTCCTCTTTGAATTTGTATACCTACTCTATATGTATCCCACAACAGACCCTCTATAAAATATTGTTTCCATGTCTATCTTTTAAATGGCCCATTCTTACAAGAAAGCCTCCACCGATGAGCTGCAGCAGATCCTTAGCTTTTTTATGGGTGATGATTTCTGCTTGGAAGAATTAGCCAATATAATTTTTTCTCTTAAAGTTGCTATAACAGCAACACGTGTACCACTTCTATGCATTCCTTTACAGTCCATCTAGATAGACCCTGGATTTCCCACATTGCTCCTTTTATCATCCGTAAAGTGTCTAGACTGTGAAACCTACTGCTGGCAGAGATTTTCCATTTTCCTCCAAACCTTCAAATTTCCAATTTCCGTGTTAATAAACAACCTTTTACCACACTTAAAACATCCACGGTACAGTAATACTTAGGCTTTAAGCCTTTGTGAATTGTTCCAAGATAAAGAAAAATACAAAACTAAATTTGTTTTATGTCTATATTGGTTATATATACTTAGAGATAAACAAGGATATTATACATTTTTTTTGTGACTACCAACCAACAGAGCTGTCGCAATTACTGTAAAAAGTAATTCAATAACAATTACCAAATACTCTTCTAAGTAGCAGTAAATTACGATTGCCAATTACTAGCATGTTTCTTTAAAGTAATTTAATTCTCAATTAAGACTAAAAGTAATTAAATATTTTAGCAATTACTCTTTTTAAATTACCACATATATTAAACACGATACACTAAACAAATAAAATATTTATACTAATATGCATGATACGCGCACGCCACACTTTTCAAACTGCTTTCTCGGCATATTCAACATTAAATTAAATGACTCTAATTTTTTTTTATTGCACCCCAAACCTCAACAGATTTTTTACAAAAAAAATATATAAAGACGGTGGCGGTAAGCATCAATCGAAAATACTAAATCAGCGCGGAGGTGACATTCGCCGGATTCAAAGCGGCCAGCCATGTTTTAAGATGCTCGTTCTGACTGACCAAAATTCTGGCAGTTTTTCCATAAAGAAAGGTAATTGAATTTTTCGTAGTAATTCAATTATTTATTAGGTAATTAAATTAATTTCTAAGTAATTTAATTACTTTATAAGTAATCGAATTACTTTCTAAGTAGTTATATTACTTGGGGTTCGTGAAAATCAATTATCAATTACGATTACATTATCCTATTAATTGATAATTAATCCAAATACAATTACTTTTTCCGAAAAGTAATTAAATTAATGTAATCTAATTACTGAGAAGTAATTAAATACGATTTTTCAATTATTTTAATTTAATTATCGTCAGCTCTGGCAACAAATTATTGAGCAACAATTTATACATATGCAATTTTGGGACGTCTGTAAATATTAGCATATACCAGCTTATGCTATGTTTAAATAAACATAGCATAAGCAAAAACTATCTTTATTTTTAAATACAGAAACAAATAATATTCAAAAATCTTGTCAAGAAGAAAAAGGTATGTTTTAACTGAAGAACTTCCTAGTCAAAAATCATAAAACTTACTTTTCCAACTTGCCCCGTACAGCGAGCAAATCAAACACTATTAATTTCTGGCATTTGTTTTTGGAAAATGATCAAGATTTTGTTATTCGTAGGGCATTCAAATGAGAATTTATTTTAGTTTCTTAAACATAACGTAACAAATTAATATGTTCACAGGACAAACCAAATTGAAGGAAACTTGTAAAATGTGTTCTAATTTATGGTGAATGCGCTGGTCAATTTTATATTTTTATATAACAATAAAATAGATTTTTTCCCTTTGTATTGATTATTGTTATTATTGGCAAAGTTCTTTTTATTTGACATTCTTCATTTATTAAAATTTATCTATGATATACTTAAAAACTTACAAGGCAATTTCCAAAGCCAACATTTTAAATAAGAATGTGTAATATTTACTCTGTGTAGGTTGGTCCAGAGGGAAACGTTGGTACCATAGGAGAAACAACTTTAATTCTTCGAGGTACAAAAGAACCACCGGCTCATATGCTAAACGGACCGAGGAATTATAACGAGGACTACAACAGGATCCACAATAGGATGGGTGGAGCAAGAATCTCCGGCATGCTACATAGTATTCCCAAAAGATTTTTTGATTATGACTATTACAATTACTTAACCTAAAGTTATTACCCTGCTTAAATTATAAAAAACAGCTTAAGGAATAATAAAGTCCATGTGATGATAAAAGCATTTTATTTCTTTTTTTAATTTGGTATTTGTAAAAGATTGAACCATAACAAGTATATTTTAATAAAATTAATAATGCCTCGGAAACGGTAAGAGATATGAAGAAGCTTGAATAGGGGCAAAGTTGCGTATTGGGGAGTCTAATAATACACTGTTGAAAAATTAAAGTTAACCTTTGTACTTTTGGAAATATGGCCAAAAAACTGAAATTTTTGACTTTTGTTTGAATTTTTTTTACTGCTTTATTTCAAAAGTAAGAAAAAATCTAAAAATACATTCTAATTGGAACTTGTTGCGCTTTATGTATTGGTAAAGATAAAAAAAAATTCTTACGACGTTTTGTTTTCGTTAAATCATGTTAAAGTTATTTATATTTTACTAAGGAAAAAACTTAATCAGGCCAGTATTAATATAAAAATGTCCATTTTCATTTTTAATTGCATACTCATTACACTATACTTCCTAATTACATATCTGTTTATTAAAAAAAAAAACCTTACTAAATAATTTGAATCAGGACCTGACCATATTTTCTTCTTTTGACTGCAGCGCAGCCTGATGGAAGCTCAACCATTTAACTATTGGCCATCTAGTGAACGCTCAACCGATTAGAACTCAAAGGGCGTTGACCGCTCAACAATAATTAAATAGTATACGGATAGATGACGCTTATAAAAATGCCGCGTCGGATTAAGAAGGAGGCGAAGGAGGTAGGCATCAAGCGTCACTCAAACCTTCTTGGAACTTTTTATTTAATTGAAATTTTTATACAGCCAAGACCATATTGCAAACTAGAAACAAAACCAATAACAAGCAGCAAAAATGCTACTTGTTATGATCATTGGTTTCGACAGCAGCTCAGTATAAAGGTTTATTTTCGAAACAATAGATTGGCAATTTTAAAAATAGAACTAACTAAATACGCATGACCGGATATAACCTTGTTAACAGCATTCTTACGCGCGAAAGTATGGGTTTTTAAACTTTTAATCTATTAATTCGGCCAAGGACCTTAATTTTTTAATTTCTCAAACACCTTGCTATATAAGTTATAGAGAGTTTGTTTTTTCTTTTTTTATTAATATGAAAATATCTAAACGCATACTGGTTTAATATTAGTACTAAAATCCATTTATTTTCGTTTGGAATCGACAAAAGCAAAAAAAAATGACGATGATGTATCGCATTGGTCCAAAAAGTCAGTACCCATGGTTACAAACGCAACTGACCAATAAGGGGACTTTTTCTTTATTTGTTTGTGCTTATAAGTATTATCCTCAAGTAAAAATACTGCAACGCGTGGCCCAATAATGGCCAACTGAGCACTGGCACGTCTTACTTTTTGCCAATGCCTTGCCAATAAAGAGTGCTGAGAATGCATTTAATAAAATGTAGGTAAGTACATTGTCGGTAAAAAATGTTATATGAAATTAACATTTTGAAAAAAATTATATGATATCAATAATCAACCAAGAAATTGGGAAATATTAAAGAAAACAAGGAAAATAAAGAAATAAGTATAGTTGGATCATTTTTAAAATGAAAATTCGGCGCCCTTTAAAAAGAAAAAAAAACATAAAAAGTAGCAAAAAAGATTTGGTTTGAACTGCGGCTGCCTTTGCTTTTTATAATGTGCCGCTTCCCGCACGTGTCTGTAATAATAGACCATATAAAAAGCAAAGGCGACCGACAATAAAAATAAACCTTTTTGCCACTTTTTATGTTTTTTTTCTTTTCAAAGGGCACCGAATTTTCATTTTAAAAATGATCCAACTTTAGGTAAGCGTGTTAGGATTTGTCGAGGCCCATATTCGAGTAAGATATATCCTGTGATAGCTTTAAATAGTAGGTAGTAGCTAAACTTTTATTGAAGTAAAAACTCTTTTTGAGGATTAGAATGAGACTAAAAGGTCAGACTCGGCTCTACGTACATTGCACATCCTGGTGATGATATGAGAAGGAATTTTGTCACTGGTTCTTACATAAATCTAAGGACGATAATTTTTTTCACAAAAAAATATTTAGTCAGATGAATGTCAAATTAGTTGCCGTATTCTTAACTGACATAATGAATGAAGGTCGATTTGGGGTAGGTAAATGTGACTTGTTATTTCAAAATATACTGGTTATCGCTGTTTTGAACAAAAATTAAAATGCAGTTAGCCCATCTCGACATACTCCAATCAAACCTTTTCGATATCCTTGATGATGTTCCTTTAAATGAAGTACTTAATAGAGATTTACTTACAACAAGATGGCGTCTCTACCCATACCGCTCTTTCAATAAGAGAGTATTTAAGTACTTACTTTAGAAACCGTTAGATAGGTACACATGAACCTATAAAGCCGGAGTCTCATGCAAACGGTGCTCATGCGTCCGATTTCCGACGATTCGATCATCCGAAAGTATTTTGATTGTTCAGAACATGTTGGAGCCATTTTTCATCCGAAAATTTTAACATTTTATCCGACTTCGGATGGAGTTAAATTAATTTTAATTTTGTACGATGTAGGACGTTCTTTCTAGTCTTCTAACCTTACTTTATTTACCTTGTTGGGATAATTTAAATTTATAATGAATATTAAAATAAACAGTTATAATTTAAAATCTTTAAAAAAATTTAACCTTAACCTCAATTTACCTTATACTCAACAACCACTTTCTCTTCTTCCATTAAATAATATTTTAGTTCCATTAGGTTATTATTTCCTCTTTCTTTCATTGGAGTTTCACAGGTTGGCCTTTAAAATGCTCCTATTTTCTTTTCTTTTGACTGGATATCGGATCCAAAATTCGGATCAATGAGACATGCAAGTTTTCCGAAAAATTTTTAATTAAATTCGTACGTCGGATGGTCGGAAATCGGACGCATGAGACTCCGGCTTTGGTGCCCATCACGATCTCCAGATTTTTTTTTGGGAGTTTTGGAAAATAAAATTTCTAAACAAGTCATCTTAAATAGACTTGATCAAAGAATTTATAAGGCCTTTGCAGAAGTAAAACCATTAAACATCATGAATGCCTTCAAATTCGTTTGAAAAAGATGTCAAGAGTGCAACAACGAAGGAGCTTTCGAACTTTTGCGATGATTCCCATTATTTTTTCCCTTAATCTAAATCTTTTATTTCATTTTAAAGTTTCTATAATTTTTTAGTTTACTTTGTTGTTTTAACTATTTCTTCTACTATTTGTATGTTAAAATATATTGTGTAATGTTTATCCAGCTATAATATCAACATTGTTTTGTTTCCAGGGTATATATATATATATATATATATATATATATATATATATATATATATATATATATATATATATATATATATATATATATATATATATATATATATATATATATATATATATTTTTCATAGCTTACTGTGGTTTAAAGTAGTAGTTTAAATAAATCGCATAGAAAACCAATAGCATTCATGCTATATTTTATTTTTAAAAAGATAATTTAATATGGTATTTTTTTGAATTAAAATATACGATTTTATAAAAAACATTTTTCTGCATCTCTTAACTAAGTAAATATAGGGTAATTCTGAAATTTACTTTTTTTTTAAAGCGAGCGAGCGAGTTTATAAATTTTCTTGTTTTTTGATAGCAATAACAATTACGGGAATACCCTATAGAAGTATCGAAAATGAGACACCCTGTACACTATGGAAAAATCGGTATTTACAAAAAGAAAATTTGAGGAAATGATACATAAAAAAATTAACCTGTGGTGTGCAGTTAAAAAAAACCTTATGGTATTATCTGTACGCATGCCATTGAGTCAACTACGAAGGCTATTTTTTTATTGTTACTGGGGCAATTATGCTCTAACTAAATAAAAGGATTATTTTTTACTAAGGAACCCACGGTATAATTTATTCTTAACCTTTGTTACATTCTACGAAGCTCTGCAAGAAACATCCAAAATAAAAAAAAATACGTTTTTTTTTTAAATTCCAAGTTTTATCTCAAAATTTTAAAATTGGGGCGTAAGTCGGAATTTTAAAGCAAAATTTCAAGTTATATCTTAGAATGGACTTCGAGAAGGGCTATACGTATTATTGCTGGGCTTGGATACCGTGATGACACCAGGGAGGCTTTTAAGTGTGAACGAATTCTGACATTGCCTGCGACTTATGCACTGGAAAGGCCGACATCTATAACTACAGAACATGTACCAAAAATAACATATATCCTACCAATACTAGATTAACAAAGGCACAAACTGGTGTAAACTATTTTGGTGTAAGGTACTTTAACAGACTGGACGAATCAGTAAGGATGCTGCCTCTACCTAAAGTCAAATCTAGGCTCAAGGAGTATTTTCTGAAGACGGCTCCTTTTGCTTTGGACGAGGTCGACAGAGTTGTTTCTGGGTGCTCAGCTGCATCGTAACCTGTGTTACTTTGTTCTTAATGCCTGTTTTGTTTGTTTTTTTTTTACTATTGTTTGCCCGTTTTTTAAGTCTGACAACCCATGTACTATGTAGTTTGTATTTTATTTTTGCTAGTTTTAAGTTGTATGTTGTATTTATTTAATGTATTCTATTTTATATTGACTTATGTAATTGAATTGTATAATTTATTGACATTAATAAAGAATCATCAAAGAATTTTACCTAAAAAGTCTGACTTATATCTCAGAATTTTAAAACTCTTATTAATAAGAATTTTAGGGTAAAATTCCGAGTTATAACACGGAATTTTATCTTAAAATTCTGACTTGTCTCAGCCCTAGTAACAATAGAAAATTGGCTTTGCAGTTTACTCATCGACGTGCGTACGGACATATCGTAGGTTTTTTTTAATGCATACCACAGGTAATGGCTTTTTGGTTTTAATCATTTCCTTAAATTTTAAAATTCTGAAATATAAGACAGAACTTAAACTTAGAATTATGACTTACATCTTAAAATTGTAAGACAAGTCAGAATTTTAAGATAAAATTCTTACGTATATCTCAAGAGTTTAAAAACTCTGAGATATAACTCGGAATTTTAAGGTAAAATTCGACTTATCTTATTTTTAAAATTTTGAGATATATTTCAGAATTTTAAAATTCTGAGATATATCTTGGAATTTTAGAAACACATTTTTTTAATTCTGGGTGTCCCGTCCAGAGCTTTATAACATCCTGCATGTAATCAGAAAGTGTAGATATCTTAGTGTTTTTATGTATTGTGAGAAAAACTAATTCCCTTTACATAACTCGAAATGTTAAACATTTTGAGATTTAACTTGGAATTTTAGAAATATATGTTTTTTTATTCTGGGTGTCCCGTCCAGAATTTCATAACATCCTGAATATAATTAGAAACTGTAAATATTGTAAAGAAATGCTTTTTGCATTTTAAGAAAAACTAAATTCCCTTTATATAACTTGAAATTTTAAAAATTCTGAGATTTAACTTGGAATTTTAGAAATACATTTTCCTTTATGTATGCATGTATCTAAAGAATATAACATGAAGTATTGGAGAAATGGATTTCAATTTTGGCACAAGTTTTTTTTTAAAGCAAAATAAAGTTTACTTAAAATGCATTAAGCGGCGAAACAATCGACGCGAACTAATTTATTTCCTTGGTTCAATAAAACTTTTGGCAAAATCTGAATTTCTTGCATTAATGGGAAAAAAATAATAAAACACAGCAGTAAACTTAAACTTATTTATTACAAAAACCCTTTAAGTTTATCAATTAACCTTGTTTTTGTGCCAATTCCTTGGCCTTCGCCCTCTCAATTTTAGCAATACGTGCCGCGGATTTAGATCCGAGCAAACCACCACCCCAGTGTTTTCGGATTTCGTCAGCACGATCGTTAAAATTGGTTCGGATGGATTCAACGATCTTACTGAAATTGGATCTGTCACCAGAGTCCACTTGTGTCAAAGCTACTGCGGAACAGGTTTTGCGTCGTACAAGGAGACCTGTAAACAAAAAATTAGTATTACTTAAAAAGTAAGCTTGAAAATGACGTATTTTTAGAGGCGTAATTAGCCGAATTATTTTTCAGATTATAAATTGTCATCACAGCTTTTCAGACGGGAAAAGAAGACAAAAAATAAGCAATCATCATTTAGTATGTTGTAATATACATAAATATATCCCCAATACAGGGATAAAATATAAAATTTATTATTCCGTTCACAACATTTAAATCGAACAATTACAGTTCATAGGCTGAATCATCCAAAATGTCACTGCAAAATATTTAAAGTGCAATTTTGAAAAAATCACACATCGGACAGCGTCCACCTTAAGAAAGTTTAAACAACATGTAATAGATAATCATTTTCCCAAAAATCAGCTCTTCAGCTTTAAAAGGTTCCAAGTTACAAAATTTTTAAAACTACAACTTGTATATCTTGCACATTCGTAAAACCTCGACACATACCTAATTAAGATGTCTAGGAGATAGTTTGTGTACTGATAAAAGGGTATAAAAATATATATTTAATCTACTACTTGCAGGGCTCCAGTTAACCAACACCCAATAAAAGGGCTGAACCCGTTTAGGTTTAACCAAGTCTAAAATAAAATATTATTTATCAAGTTAAAACCATTAGGTGTACTTAACTGATTTATAAATTGATGTGGCTGACTGGCATTTTGTTGTACACTGTAAATATTTTTTATTCCTTCTAGCTGAATAGTACTACTTTATTGTAATTATTGTAAAAAGAGAAAATAAAAATATAATCTACTTACCTAAACGAGCTTTTCCTTTAACAATGCAGTATGGTACACCCATTTTTCTGCAGAGGGCAGGAAGGAAGAGAACGAGCTGTAAAAAACAACAAGAATGAATAATTTTTTGCAGTTTTTTAAAAATGCATGTAAAAAGTATGTTAGCAATCAGTGTCAATTGTCTTCATTTCAGGCAACTTTAATCTTTGTTAAGGTAACCTCAGGTGAAGAAATTCTTAAGAGCATCATGTAAACATTTAGTACAAAATAAAACATCGATTTAAAAGCGTTTCTGGATGAAACAATAGATCAAGTTAGCAGTTTAGATAAGACAGCAGGTAAAGCCTAGATTGGATATATTAAAAAAGCGCAATGAAATAGGTGTCATTAACATTAACTTTTAATTTTCTGAAATAAAAATATAATTCACTTTAAATATGTGGTTTTTGGGTTTAATGCCGCTTTTAAAAATAAAGCTCAATAAACAACCAAACCAGGATGCATATATTGTTATCTTTCGATATATGACAGAAATTAGCTCTGGCTCAAAAAATCCCTATTTGGTGTTTGCTTCATAAGAACCTGAATATAACCAAAATAAGCAAGTCTATAAGATATCCAATGACAGCAAAATCACTACCAAGGGTTTTATTTTTAACATATGGTTTTCAAATTTTAGGTAATACATTGTGCCATCAATTACCGTTTTTTACATAGTACCATCTGCCTATCACCCCCGTTTTAACTGGAAATGGCTAAATTTCAAAATTTTAAATGGAACACTGGTTTATTTTTAAAGATTAGATATCGACAGGAAATTTCTAATATTAAACCTATATTATATCCTATATCTTTATTTGTTTTCACGAAAATGTCCAAACGACGGTATATTATGTGGGAAAACAAATGAATATTATAAAAATTTAATATGTGTAATTTGACTTTTTTCGGTGACTCTATTTGCTAAGGACACAATAATAAGGGTTCGAAAATATCAGGTATTTATCATAAATATCAAAATATCGGATATTTATGATATATATCAAATGTTGGATATATATCCATTTTGTTAATAAACAGTTATATTCTATAAATACTACAGTTATTTAATTCTTCTTAAATACTCAATAATGAGGTAAAATCGTTTCTGCACTTTGTCAATTGTTTTCTTTGTAACAAATAATGGAATAAACAAAAAAAGTTACTCTTTCATAACGAAATTTTTCTGACACGACTGACGCCGTTAATGACGGCAGAAGTGTTGCCATTTTTGGATTATTTATTTATTTATCAATAAACGGGAAACCCCATGGAAGAATTACAAATACAGATTTTTTTACAAAAATCTAAAACTAAAAAAATTAACATTCAGCAAACTTACAAATTAATAAATTCTGAGCATAAATTAATAAATCATACTTATAACAATCTCCAAACATAAATTAACAAAATAATAAAATATTAACAATATTAACAATTAAAACCTTTAATAAATTAAAACAGCCAAATATATTTTTCTTAAATCTATTAAATGAGCCCCCAAAAGGGTCCAGAGATGGATGGTCATTTAAGTATTTTAAGGTTCTGGTCATAGGACCATATTTCCGATAATTGGTGGCATGAAATTTAACTTCAAAGATGTCATTCCTTCTTAACAAGCGATCAGGTACTTTTATAAAGATCTGCTCCAGCAATGCTGGACATTCAATATACCCATTCAACAATTTATAGACAAACAAGAGATCATTAACTATTCTCCTTTCTCTTAAGGTGTTTAAAGATAATTCATTATGTACATGAGCAAATCGAAATTGACAAAACCTTAAAAACTTTTTCTGTACTCTCTCGATGTTGTCTATATAAATTTTATAATATGGGGACCATACTATAGACGCATACTCCAGTCGGGATCTCACTAGGGAACAATAAAGAGTTTTCAAAGAAGACAAAGACAAGTCTCGGGCCAGTCTGAAAATAAAGCCCATCAACATCAATGCCTTAGAAACAACCAAGGAATAATTATCCCGAAAAGTAAACTTATTATCAAGAATTACCCCAAGATCCCTGACACTAGACAGAAGTGACAGTTCCTGCCCCCCAATATGATAATGAGTACTGATTCTCGTTCGATTTTTGTAAAAACTAATGTAATTACATTTACTGGTGTTTAGTAATAGGTAGTTAATCCTAGACCATTGAACAAAACTGTTAAAAGGTCCATCTGCAGTAGAGAACCATCATACTCAGACCTAACCACTCTATAAAGCTTCATATCATCCGCAAACAAAAGGAAGTGGCAGGACTTTAGATACTGACCAATGTCATTGACAAACAAGTTAAATAGATTAGAACTTACTATTAGGGAGTATGTTTGCACTCTAACGCCATCTATATTTGGGAAGTAGAAATACAGTAACAAACGCCAAAAATTATTTAATAATACAAAATTTTTAAATTATTTTTGTATTGATATATATCATAAAAAATAATTTGATATATATATCGGATATATATCATGATTTACATCCGCGAACCCTGATAATAATACTACTTTCGGTTTAAGTCCTGCGAAAATAGACTTTTCTAATAATGGTAATTCAAAAATTTTAATGGCCTCATATTGAATATTAGATTTAAATTAGGGATATCTTTCTGAACATTTTTGATTCTAGAGACCTTGGTCCTAACCCAATATTTTTTCTATGTGAATCCTTTTTTCGAAAACCAACCAAGATAGGTATACCAAATAATAAAGATTTTATATCAAGAATGTCCTGTAAAATTAGAATCTTAAACAGTAGGATGTTTTATTTAAAATATGAAAATTCACGTCCATTCTAGTTAAATCAGGAGTGATATTTAGCTGTTATCATGTCTAAAATTGGCATCTAACTTCCTAAAATTTCAAAGCAATATGTTTTCATTCAAGAATATAAAAGGCTTGGTAATGATTTCATTGTCACCCGGTACATAAAAGTTAAAAAAAAAAACAAACAAAATTTTTACAAACCAAATAAATAAAAATAATTAAAGTACACAAAGTAGTAATTTAATCTTGCTAACAGGACCGTATCTAGGTATGCTAGCGTCCTTGGCAGGGCTTAACATTTGCGTCCCTCCCCACACACCAGGGGATTTGGGGAGTATGGAATACCCCCCTATGAAAACGAGAATTCCGGGAGTGATTCCCCAGAAATTTTACAAAATTAAAGTGCACAGTTGTAGGTTTAAAGTTTTTTAAACCGAGAATTTTGTTTCTTTAAAATACCAATTTTGTAATGGAATTTGTGTCAAGTTCTTTATTTTCTTTATATGAAAATATTAGCCTACCATTCGAAAGAGACATGATTTACATAAAACAACTATTTGTATCTGACTGAAAGAAGTGGAAAGTAAATTAACTATGTATCATTATTTGCGGATGACTAAACTTAGAATAGTTTTTTTAACAATAAAATTGTAGTTACAACAATACTGTGCATAGAAGGCCTACTAAAACGTAATATTTATACTTTAATAAATTAAATAATATGTAACAAAAAAAAAATAGTGCTGCCCCCAATGTATAAAATACCAATTTATTTGCAGCTTAAATGTTTAAAAAATTTAAAGGGTTACATTCTTGCTGTAGATATCAGAATAAATGGATATTTTATTAATAATTCATACATTTTTTTACTCTTAATATAATAAAAATAATTAAATTAAGTATCTAAGTTAAAATTTTTCTGTTGTAATTTATTTATTTGATTATTTTTTTCAATAAAAAATAATACCTAATAATATGAATACGGTACTGACAACAGATAAAAAAATCATAGCCGATTTTGCTCCGCAGGTAGCTGCGCCCATTCGCCACCGCCTAAATACGGCCCCGTTCCCGGGTAACTCAAACCCTCTTAAGTGCTGGAGTCTGTTCACTTTCCTCTAACAAAGTAATGCACTTGGCTTATAAAAAGTAACCAGAACTGCAAGATGGAGAAATAATTTGGTAAGTGGTTTCTAACCAGATTTGAATTACTGTAAATGTCCAAATAGGAGACAGAGAAAAAGAGAATCCCTTTAGGCAGACACAGTTCTGAGGAAAATCTTTTAAAGAATTATTTAAAACCTGTTAGCATGAAGTGTATAAAAATTGCTTAAGACAAAATTTTTGATTAATTTTAAACTGAAAACCTTTTTTGTCAACAATTATGAAAATGTTAATTTGCCTGCTTTACTGCTGTTATTAGGATAATAACCACTGACCTCAATATGGATGATGTAAAGACATCAGATGCAGTTCAAGGCGATTTTATGACGAAAAAAAAATGTTGATGATACTTGGTACTCTAACGTCATCTCTAAGGGACCTGATCATTACAGAATGGATAACGGATCGATTTTATTTGATTGTCGCCAGCCCAGTTCATCACCCCAATCATTAGGCGCCGTCTTTCCTTTCATGTTTAGTATATTTTAACATATTCTTATTATTTGTATTCTTGTGACCCTTGTGTAGAAATTTTTGGTTTTGGAGTGACATTCCTTTGTTTACCTGACAATTTATCTCCAAGCTGTTTTGGTGAGTCAGAAATTACGCTCCGAAGTTGTAGAAACACGATGGTTCGTTTATCAAAATGCTGCCATAGGTTGCTTTTGCCGAAATGAGCCAGATACCGGCATTGCTTTGACTTTTTATGTAGTGTTTACTTATTTTACTTTGCATCCTTGCTGTAATTAGTAGTTAACATGCTTCAATCTTAAAATGGTGCTGATCAAAACGGCATTCGATAGTTTTAATGTTTTTTGGTGCTGATAAATGGACTAGTTTATTCACTTTTTCCCTTCTCATTTATATCTTTTAATTAAGAAAACACCTTAAAATATATTGCAATTAAATGTACCTATCTATAAGAGAATTAAATTAAAGAAAATAAGTTGTACTGCTTGTTACTCATTATCTAATTGATTCATGACTACATACAATAGTGAATAAAACTAAAACAACAATATCAATTATTTACATCTGTTGGTTTTATGAGTTTTTTTTTCAAGATATTAGGAATACCTATTCACTGAACTTGATCCAAAGAAAAGAATGGTTATACCATACGACCTTGAGTTATCTAAATTCAATTACTTATGTTTCCCGCTTAATGATGAATAAAACGAAAACAACCAATATCTAATTATTTAGCTTTTATTAAGTGCATAAAATACAACAACGCCATTGCCAGTAATATCAATATTTTGTTACGATCTAGATCATTACATATTTTTAATAAGTACTTATATTTCTATATTGCTTTATGGGTTAATAAAATAGATGTCCACACACCTGGTTGAGGCTTTGAAGCACAGCAGTCCCAATGAAATGTCATATGCAATTATATGTGGTACATTTTAATAAACAGGACACTGCTCCTTATACTCAGGAAAAAGGTGTTTGATTCCTGGTACTGTTCCTAAACTCAATCTGGGACCAAGCGTATTACCCATAGAAGCTCTCAAACGCTCAGAGAAAAGTAGTGGCATATTTTCTTTTTATATTATATTGAAGATAACACAGAAAAATAATCTGAAGATAGCAGTAACATAAGTAATTAATTTTTGCTATTATATCAGTTTATAGTGCCCAAGGTGTATTACAATTATTACTTGGATGAAATGATTTTTGACAGCTTATTAACTGATACAGTTGAGATATTCATTTCCCAAGGAAATTAGTGGACTTATTACTATGTTCACGTCCTTGCACTCAAATGTACCATTTATAATCAACTGCATAAGTTTTTTCTTATATTTTTACTTAAATTTGTGGCATTGTTACAATAAGCATATTTTGTTCAAGTAAATTTGGGTTGCTTCTTAAAATTTAATTTTTGTTTTAGATCATATAATTCCTGGTACTGTGAATGAGTTTGTACCTAAAGAAATTATTAGACCCCCAATACTAATGTAAATCACGCTATAGCCTGTAATCAGTTTACAGTATTTTTGCAAGCAACTATTCAGATACTAACTAAACAATATTAGGTTAACAAAAATGAAAAAAAACTTATTTTGCTAGATCCTCATATCTTTTCAGTCAAATGTTCAATAAAACATATTTACTATGTATGGAGGGAGTTAACAATAATGTTTTTTAAATATTAATTATTACTTTTTCTAGCTGACGGTTAAAAGTACTCACAATGGCATCTTATTTCAGTCACAAAAATAATTTATAGCCATTATTTCATTAAGTTTGATAAAAAATAGAATATTTTATTCAGGAAGAAATTTTTGGGTTTGTGAAATAGATCTATAAATTATTATTCAACATTTCTTAACCCTACAACACACATAAGCAAGTGTCTATTTTAGTTTCCTAGTAAAATAATACTTTTTGTTTGATGGTTTCATTTTTTAGTTCTGAATAAAAGTTAATAATTTTTTTATTACAGGTCTATACTACCATGGATAATGATTTAGGAAAATTTGTTTCACCACTTCGCTAGATATTTTAGATGCTTCCAATAGTAAGTTCAAAACCAAAGGTATAATTTTATTTTATGTTTTATATATGTGCATATTCAAAAAGATAAACCTTTGTGAAACTTCTCTATATGTTTGGCTAAAGGTATTCATCAAGTAAAGCTTGGCATTAATAGAGGTCAATAGTATAAAATCGCATTGGTTTAAACCAGGAAATTGTATTTTTAGAATGATACCAAAAGCAATTTTGATTCAAATTACATTTAGTCTGCAGTTAGATAAGTCTTATACTTTTCTTGACAAATCTGGATGGTTACCATAAACCTGTATATCAAAGAATGCTGACTAGACCACAGCCTTGACCCAATATGTGATCTGCTTTTATGGTCTCCCATCCTAAATCAGTGTTCTTGGCTTACAAGTTTTACAAATCAAGATATATAGCAGTTACTATATTAGATCGATACTTTCGGCTGTTAAGTTAATGCTAGGTGACCCAAGACCCAGTATAACACCTACTCATTACTCTTCCATATGTTCAACAATGCACCTGACTACATCACAATTAATATTATGATTTTGCTGGTAGTAAGTACCTACACTTTAATATTAGTTTGCCCAGTGACTAAGCTGGCTCAGTTGGAAAGCCAAAACTTTTTTCCTCAGGACATACATTAATATTTAATTGGGGCAGAAAAAATCTTGTCCAATATATTTCACCCAAACACAATAATAACTTGCGTCACCAAAAATATCACTACTTTCATACACTTATCTTTACTTATTAGCGCTTAATTCTGCTCTGAGCAATTAGTCAATTCATTTTTTTATTTATTTATTCCTTTTCAATATGGGCCCCCAATAATCCCAGAATTTTGTTTGTTTCCTTTATAATGAGTGTATGAACTTTGGATCCTATAGATCCTTCATTTGCTTTTGTAGAGATACAGTCATCTTAAAATAACTTTGATGTGTCTTAGATATTACATAATGATTGATGTCTCTGCTGATCTCAGTCTGGTGTTCTAAACAAAAAGATTTAAAATTTGTTAGGAAGGTTTGCATAGCTGATCAAACTCATTAAAGCCTTTATATAAAAAAATAATTATATATTATACATTTTTACCAACAATATATCTACTCACCCTTTGGATTTGGTGAAGAGACCTGCACTTCTCGAAATTGTTGTCCATCTTCCATCAGACATAAATGTGCACTTGGAAGCAAAGAGAGGCAAATAATTTTATTAACCAGAACCTTTAGGCATATATAGGGCGAATGGATAGTTTAGCCACAAATCAATATCTTAATGGATTTAACTAAAAAAGTTTATTTTGGATTAAAAAGAGACGGTTCATTTTTTAGTTATTATCCAAACTGCATAAAACTTTTTCCACTAAACGGAGGTTTATTTTTGGATTTATTATTTACTTTGCTTTAATAAGCAACTATCTAAAAACTATCTTAAATATGGGAGTCCTCTTCTGCTCGAATAGAATTAAATCCTTTTGGTCCTTTGCTAGAAACAATAGGTCAAAACTTTTACACCAAATTTTCCACCCTAAATCTCCAGAAGAAATTAGAGAATTGTTTCCTCTCTAAAAAAAAGCGGAAAGCTATTTACAAACAATTTGCTACAGATTCTACTCTCAATTCTATTGTTAATCTTCCTTTTCAAAAATTGCCCCTATTTTCTACCAATACAATATCATTTTTAATTGAAACAGATTAAGCATATTCTCTTCTCTTAATACCAAAAATCGTCTGTGCTGGATGGCGTACCAGCATCATCTTAAAAAATACTTGCCAAGCGATTCTGTCGCAGATTGAGAAGACGACCTGCCACTCACCCAAACCTACCACCACCACCCTAGCTTGCACTTATCTTAACTCTGCCTCCTTTCTACTCTCCGCACGACTTGGGCATTTTGAAGGCTGAATGCTACATATGCCTATTTCCCCCAGAAAAGATCTCAACTCTCCGCTTCTAACTATGAACCTTTATTTCTTCTTTTTGTTGTTTGCCGAAAGTAATGGAAAAATTCATTAATTCCAAATGTTAAGTATTTGGAAAAACACAAAATTTACATGACGAACAGTATGGATTCTGTCTGGAAGATCTAACCTGACCAGATCGTGGCTCTTGCCTTTATCTGGCACCCGGGCAAGGGTATAGCATGATGGAAGCTTCTCTTAACAAACTTCCTTTCTACAGTCTTCCATATAAGCTTTGTTCTTGGCTCTCCAGCTATCCAGTGTGCTACCAGGTTTGCTTCAGGTTCAGTGCTTGCACCAAATCTATTTCTTCTTCCACATCAACGATCTTCTCTCTTCCACAACCTATCTAAGTTTTGCTGACAATAGTACCCTTGCTCTAATATTCAGATTTCTTGACCACCTGCCAATTGAATTTGGAAAATAGGCGCAGATCATGAAAAATGTTCTTTACCAAGACCTTAAAAACAATTTTGAATTGAGGCACTTAAAATATCAATTTAGTCGTTGTTTACATACTGAGGAGAGGCCAGTTCTGCCAGAGACAAATAATCGTTTAATCTTGTAGTTATTAGCAAAAAAGCTTTAGCTGGCACCGACACATTACACTATAGCTAGCTGGCTTCAAAAAGAGCCTGGATTCTTTTTCAAAGCCAGAAAGTATTCTTCTCCCTTTAATCTGTATACTCTATGTATCCCAAATCAAGACCCTCTTTAATATTGTTCAGGTCTGTGGAATGCGTCTCCTACAACACTTTAGCATTCTTGACTCCATTCAGAGAAGAGCTCCCTTATAGGTATTTTCGGCTTCTGCTCCAGAAAGTTGGCCCAGTCTCTTCTCCTTTGGCAGCTCCAACGCTGTGCCACTTTTATCCATTCTTTACAGTCCAACTTGAGAGGCCCCAGACTTTCCACATCCCTAGAGTGTCAGATTATGGTACCCCAAATCTCCAAACATTTAAATTCCCATGTTAAATGTGCCTGTTAGCTGCACTTACAGACACCCACAGTATGTTAGTACTTAGGCCTTAGTAGCATTTGAGCTGTCCCAAGATAAAAAAGAACTATAATAAGATTGACTTAATTTAGTTAAATTTTCCTTCTATTATTTCTATATTTTCAATACATTTGTGATCTATTTACTTTTAACACATAATTAACTACTTTGCCTCCTTTTGAAACATTTTTCTAAGGGTGTAACAACAAAATAATAGACTAGAACCATAAAATTATACATATAGTTAAAACTTTATTTTTCTTTCAAGTACTTTAACTTGCACATAGTGGGTGTGCAGTTGAATGTTTATCTGCAGGATGGAAAAGCCCTATTTGACACGATTATAAACGAAGATATATTTGTTTATGGTATTGCAAAACCCCGAACTCTATTACCCAATGGATCGGACTCACCAAAGAGCAAAAGAAAATTAGGATATTGGATCAGTTCCCATCAGATAGTGTAGGTCTTAAGGATCACCCAAACAGGCCAGAAAAGACGTGAGGACCATTCCTTATACTGATGAGTTTGACCGTATTGCTAAAGCAAAACCAAATGGTTTTAACACAAAAAAAAAAAAACAAATTATGTAATTACCAATCTTTTTATTCAAGTTCAGTCTATCCTAACTAACATGTTGCCTTAAAGCCCTTCACAATTAAAGAAACATGGTCTATTTTTTAGGAAACTTTTGGAGTTGAATGAAATATGTACCAGCTTAAACATAGTACCTTTTCAAGACTTTGTTTTATGACTTTGGATCTGAATTTTTCTCAAGTATTTTAATATTATTTCAAACTTGCCAATTCTGAGACTTTGGATTAAACCTACTTGGCACAGCCTATCACCACGTCTGGCCTCAATAAGAAAAATAAATTTTTGGCGGAAAAGCGGCAACACAAAAAACTTTTAATCTTAACAGAAAAGCACAGGCTTCAAGGTTACTTCAACCAACTTCACAGTGCAGGGATACCACAAAGAAGATTGATAACTCAAATGATGCCTGTTGGTATTTTGAAATAAAATCTTTTGATGGAATTCCTAGCTATTTTTAAGACGAAGTCTGCAGAATATTTCTAATAAGTCCAAGGAAGAGGCAAGTAACTTCACAATTTCCCTACAAGAAATTCAGAAACTTTGCAATGACTTTGCAATTTTGTAAGCAGGCATGGTATGTTAAGAAGGACTTTTAATTTATGTACCATCTGCGTCAACCAGTAGAACGTGGCTTCAAGTAAAATATTGATTGTGAACCTGGTTTACCTCATGCTCCTTTAGAACACTTAATCCATTGTTGCGGAAAAGAAAAAATGAAGGAACTTTCTGTTTCTCTTATAATGGACAGGATGGCTACTCAGGAAACAAAGTGGGTTGTAGGACCAAGAAACTTGGGGATAAGATGGGCACTGGTATCAGTGATGATGATAAATTATACCACAGAGGCTTTGGTTTTATTGGTAATTGTCACTGAAGGGAGAGATGGGAAGCTACACCGAATTAGCACTTTTTATTAAGAGTCTGACAGCATCAGAAAAGCAAACATAGTTCAAACCAGCATTAATTAAATTAAAGAAGTTGGTATTTTGTAATTACTTCATTGACATGCCGATGGACCAAATGCTAATTTTACAATGGCTAAAGAACTTGGTGCAGATTTTTCAGTGTTTCATAACATAAATCTTTCTTTTTACATCGAAATGATAAATCGATTTATATAATATTTGATCCATATATATCTATTAAAATTATTAAGAAATAATTGGGCTAAATGTAAGAGTTTTTATAGTATGGATGGAAATAGAATTGACTTTGACTTTCTTAAAAATCTATATGTTCAAAAAAAGAACTCTTTAGATTTGGATCAAAACTTAGGAGCTCTACGCCAATGGGAAAAACAAAAATGAAGTGAAGTGCTTTATTAAATTTGCATAGTCAGTTTAAACCTATTGTTTTATAACAAATTTATAATATAAAAATATTTGCTAATGTATATAGAGGTACTTTTATAATTTTATGAACTTATATTTATTGAGCATTTACCTGAATGTAATATATAGTAATACTATAGTTTAAATACAATTATCTTTTATAATTTAAGTAACTAATGCAATGCAATTTAAAAGTGAATATAAGTTATACATTGCTTTAATTATTTTTTCAAAATTTAACACATTTACCTTTTAAAGTAAAAACAATATGATTTTTTTGCCTTACTTTATATACTTTTAAAGTAAACTATTCTGTATGGTTGTGAGTTTAAATCTCGAACCTATTTGCACCACGTTTCAGTAACCAAAGCGGCAATTTTTGAGTTAAATCTTGCTGCTCAGATGAGATTAGCACTAATTGTGGCAGATGCCATACAAACATTAAATCTGAAGTTATTTTCAACATCAAGATTTTTGGCAGCTGGTCCAACAATAAGTTTCATTAGTCTCTGTTGATTCCTTCATTTGATGTGTAAGAACTCCAGTCAATCCTTTGACAGGATCAAAACACCTCTAAAAAAGAAACTGAAAATTGTGGAGACCATTCTTAGAAGAGGCCAGAGGTATGCAAAATCTTAAAAATACATCAGTTTACTTTATGACACCAGAAATAAAACACCATTTTGGATTTTTGATTAATATCAATTCATGCCTAGGAATTTATAGGGATTATGCAGAAAGAATGCACCCCTTAAGTATATTCTAACATACAAGACAAGTCAAGATCATTTGGAATTATTCTTTTTATGTGTCAGGTGAGTTCTAACATATAATTTATATAATAATTTTAAACTTTTAATTACGTACACATTTTAATGCAAATATTCATGTTTATGGAAGGCAGACCTTAAAGTTAAGGTTGAAACAATATTATTTTGATTACAACTTAGAATTTAAAAAAATGTATACTTTTTAACTAAACTGATTCATTTTTGTGCTTTTTTAAGCTTAAATATTGAATCTATATAATGTTATTCTTGCTAGTACTGTTTTGGGTCTAGCACTAATTAAAATGTTAAAACTGCATTTTAGGTTCAATCTACAAAATTTCAATACACAAGAATTCTTGTCCAGCACCCTTCTTATAAAATGCTCTAAAAACGAAATAAAAAAAAATAAAAAGGTCTCCTAATATCTAAGTTTTGATGTATATGCCCTGTATAGTAATGGTGAAATATTGTTTTTACATTGTTTAGTTTTTATTACAGTATGTTTTGGATAATTAATTTAAAAAAAAATATTCCAACTGCATTAAACCTGTTTTAGTAATCTGAGAATTTAATTTTTGGGGTCTAGAAATGGCTGGAATAACATTTTACAGCATTTCAGTTTATAACAACTTCAAACATCTAGTTTTAAAATTTAGATAAAAGGTTTAATAAGAAATTATTAGCTAGCTGGACTAGCACCAACATATTGAATGTCACAAAAAAAACTAAAAAACATCCAGTGCAATTAGTGGAAATTAGGTTTAATTAAAAATATAAATCTAGTTTCTCTGGATACAATGAGAGGAGTTGAAGAAGAAGATACAGATCGTTTTTATTCCGGTTTGTCTATTTTGTGGAAATGTATTAGCCTACCTGCAGGTTTTGTAGTAAAGAAACTAGAAAAATTATTTTTGCACAACATGTAAATTATCTCTTGAGCAAAGTTTCTACTACGTCACTAGATGATAAATACTTTAAATTATTATTTCAAAAAATGGGAGGTTTAATACATCCTTCTTTGGATGTCGTTAAAATATGCATTCAGGTGGAAAGGAGTTAAGTTATTATAAGCCTAAATGATGATACAAAATGCCTAAAGAGCACAATTTTTTAAATATTTTTGTACATGAAATGACTCAAAAGATTTTGAAAATAAAAATATTTTTATGCTGTGAGTCATATGTTCGTAAAATGTGTTATATTGGATGATCCACAAATAAAAACTTATTGTAAAACATTATTATACTTAACAATAATACAAAAATAAGATTGGCATATAGTTTTGCTAAAAACAGACTGAAAAATAAGGGAATTAATACAAGAAAAAATTATCAAGGTAATTTTATTTTGGTCAGTAAGTCTTACTAGTAGAACAGCTAGTAAACAATTTTAAGGAAGTTCTTAGGAGTACTTTAAATTTGTATAATTGTTCTTTGAAGGAGACCTTAAACATAATTGGGGTCTGGCTGCAGGGTGAGGTTCTGGCCCTTGATTTTTTTTTTTAATTCAAGGTTTGGTGAGGGGCAGCTAATCACTTCAGTAGACAAATGAATTATGTTTTGGGGATCATTAAGAACATTACACTGAAATTTTCAAGTAAAACTAAATCTCACCTCAGGGTTGAGCTTACCAGCTTTCCTCTATGATCTTGTTTTTGCAGAGTAAGTATGGTGAAGAAGGTACAAACAACCACACTTTATTATTTTCTTAACAGGCATAATTTTAACTGTTATTATTTATACAACAGTTTCTACACTATAATCACGTCCGCACTAATTTACTAACTACATATACTTTGTACTATGATAGTTGTAATTATTGTTGGTTTCATTTAAATAAGGACTTTATTTACTTATTTTTTCATATTTATTAAATATAAATCAGTGTTAACATAACAGCTCTTTTCAAAGTATTACCTTTTTGGGATCCCACTGTTTTAGATCTTATTAATACAAATAATAATGGATTTCTTCACTATTTTATGCTTGAAGAGTTGGCCAATATAATTCCTCCTTTGGTAGCTTCAGCAAGACAAAACATGGCGCCACTTTGCCATCCTTTGCAATCCAACACAGGAGGAGGCTTGAACTTCCCATTTTCTCATTCCTTTATCCCTAGAGTGTCAGACTATGGAACCTGCTACTTTCCCAAAAAAGTTTTCTTTTTCTTTCAAATCTCAAAAATTTAGATCTCGTATGAATAGCTCCTCTTACCCACACTTCAGACATCCTGATGCATTAAGTACTTCAGCACCTCCATGGACGTGCAGAAAAAAAAACAGTTTTATGTTTTATACTGTGGAAACAGGAACTAATACTAAAATGAGTTCAAACAACCTAGAAGTTTTAGCTGGTAATTTCTAGAAATGGTGCTATGGCACTTGTCAAACTCAGCGGTTCTGTCATAAATGTTACCGAAATCCATGAAACTTGGAAGACCTCTACAAATTAATTACAAACTAATTGTATAAAACTACTGACATAATTGAATAACAATAATAACACTAGTTAACGGATATAAGCATATAATGTTTTGGCAGACTAACCAAATACAATTCAATATATTTTTTGATTGCTGCAGAAAGTGTATAAAGTGGGCATAAATACTGTTCTATGATGAACTAACCTAATTCATTATAATGATTTAATACATTTAATTGCTGTTTAGAAAACATACCTATACAAAATGTATATATGTATTTAACAATTCATTTTTACATTTTCTCTGATTTTGGGAATAGTATACAGAGAATTATATATATATATATATATATATATATATATATATATATATATAATAATATGTATGTATATATATAATAACTATAAATAATAATAATATATATATATAATAATAACATATATACATATATATATATATATATATATATATATATATATATATATATATATATATATATATATATGTATATATATATATATATATATATATATATAAATATATATATATATACTAAATGATTACATCTATTTATAATTTTCTGTGCTCACCCCTGGGAATAAATACATTTTATAGATATAGGAACTCAAATGAATGTTAGTAATGGCATTTTATTAAGATTCTAAGTGGCTGTATACTTTTGCTTCAAAAAAGTTAATGGTTTATTCACTGGTATTTTAAATCTACAATAATTATTACAACGTATTAAATATAGTGTAATATTTTATTTTGTATATCATGACAAGTATACCAAGACTGGTTTTAGTTATTTCATTGACCCAATAAATTTATCTAAAAAAATGTTTTAAACCATTACTTATATTAAATAAATGTATGCTCTAAAGTCCTTTAGTTTAATTTTCTTGTTTTAGGTCAGAATTATTAATGTTTCTGCATAATTTCTACTTTTCAAGAAATAACTTTATGGATATGTGACCTAATAAATCACGAGGTTTATTCTGTCATACAAAGAACTTAAAGACTTATAATAATTTGGACCCTTACTAAAATCTATTTATTTTCGTTTGAGAATGGCATAAACAAAATACCTATATTACACAGTTAAAAAAATATAAGTTTGCTAGTTTTTTGAACCAAATATGAAGAAACAAATAGATTTATTTGGATGTTTTCTTAATCAAAAATCGCTTATAATATCATTGTCAACATCACTTAATTCTGTAGTTCTTCTGAATGTTTACAGCTGTGCGACCACAATTTTTATATGGTTTCACAACTGATGCGTTATGAACAAAATAATAAAAAATGTAATCACGACTAGACATGACCTATCTTGCTGGCTTATCAAAATTAACTTTTATTGTTTCATCAATGTAACACAATCATATTGAAAAAAAAAAACACTGTAATTACTAATTTGGTTGAAAAAAATCTGAACAAAAATGCTGTTGCATTAATCTAAAAAGTCCAGTAAAATATCAGTTACAAGCATAAACACTATTGTAGAATTTCCCACTTACAGCAAATTGAACATTTGTGCAAGAAGAATACTATTTTCAACTTCTTTTCTCCCTCTCCCATTAACTCATGGTCGGTTTAAAAAATATATGCTCCGCTCTGCGTGCTGGTTGATCAGATCCGATCTATCAGCACATTAGTTCAGGCACAAAGAGAAAGGTTGCTTCTTCTGGATTCTTTTTTCTCTCTTTTCACTGTAAACGGCAAGGCTACCTCTAAAGTAAATATATGCTTGTTTGTATAAATACATTTAAGATGTTTAAAATATCTATACATTATAAGTATGAAACAAGTGCTAAGCAGGAAAGAGTTAAACGTTATTTGTATAAGCATTTTTACCCTTCTGTTTACCAGTCTTTTCTAATCTCGCAAAAAACCGTTTATTAACTGACCATAGCAAGTCCAATCAAATAAACCCATTCCCTAAACGACAGGTGACAGTGTATTACCACGGAAGTCCCTTTACTGATCCCAGATGTATAAGAAGGTATTCTAATCACACTGCGGTGCATGATGAAATGTGTCCCATGAGTTAACCGCCACAGTGTCTTTTTACAAGAAATTAATTTTTAATCTCTTTTATTGTTATGGAGGTTGGGATAAAGTAACGTGTGCAGTTATTACTCAATAATGGCGTATTATTTCATCGATGATAATCTGCCTCATCGTATCCTTGCTGATCCCAAACCAGAACAAATAGCCCTTCAAGCCACGCCCAGAAAATGATTCAAGCGATCTGGTTTTGAACCTTTGACATAAGAATAGTCGTAGATCAGACGTGCGAGGTTCCAAAAAACCATTTTACAGCAGGTGTAAACTAGGTCTTGAAATCAACCGTATCTTTATTAGCCCTATTTTTTCTATTTAGGATTTTGCAATAGTAATTTTGTTACCTCTATTGTTTTATATTACTACCTAGCACCAATTTTATATATGTGCAAACTAAAATAAAATAATTCAGTATCTAAATATATAAAAATATATTTCCTTCATATAAGTATTTAATGGCATACAAATTTTAAGTCCGTACTGGTCCGGCTTTTAAATGCGCATGCGAAATAGCCACTATCGTTTGTTTGGTGCGCGAGGTCTCGCTGCCCGCCGATACGATTGAATTGTAAATATCTAAAGTTAGGTTATCTATGATAATAACTAATTTCCTAACAGGATATGACCCTCCAAGGTTTTACCTCAAAAAGTTGGACAAGACGGGCAATGAACGTGTAATAAATGCTTTTGTCAAAAATTGTATTTTTTCTTATTTTAAAGGTAACCTGTGTTGATTTTTTTTTACTGTTTCTATGGTAGGGGGTATAACACTGGTAAATATATAAGACAAGAAAAGTGAATTTTAGAGTCAAGTAATGAACTACTATGTGAAAAAAATAATATTTATTAGAACAGTGAAAATACTGGAGTTTCTTACCTCAATGGGATCAACATCATGGGGCGGTGTATTACCAACTGAGCTTTCTTCTGTTCCAACTAACTTGGTTTGCAATGTTTGTTACCTTTTAGAAGTGTGTTGGGTTTTTGATGGGCTTGCTTTTTGCCACTTTAACTTCAGCTTTTGGCTTTCAGCCTAATACAAACAAATTATAATGGTTATATTCAATATTAACTTCCTATTTATTCTATGTATACAGCAAAAAGAATATTTTTGATTCTTAAAATTAGAAACATACCTTTTTTCTTCGAGTGCAGTTTCAGGCCTGTATTTTTCCAATACTTTAAAAAGAGTTAGTGGCTGAAAAATAATAAAGCAATGAGGAAAAACACAATATATTATAATTTTAATTTTATTTGATTAATATCGATCACGACTAGTCGTACTTTCAACATGTTGTGTTGTATTCTTGATGAAAATTATTTTTCATCATTACATTTTTTTTATATAAAAAATTTAAGAAATGTCGTTATCTTTCATTAAAATGAATGATTCTATTTTCAAAGTAATAAAAAAACTTTTTTAACCCAAAAAAAAAAGGAAATATCACATTTCACATTAAAATAAATTTTAAAAACTAAATATGTAATGACTTTTGAATTATAACTTCTTTCTGGTTTGCCAAGAAATAAAGATTCCTAAAGTATTCTACAGAATCACCTGCAAAGGATCATAATAAAGTAAAATTAAGTAAATTATACAAAAAAGCCATCATTACATAAATAATCTATATCAATTATTTACAAGCAATGAAGATTTCAAAACCCGAGTTGCTGCATCTAATGATGGTCCTAATAAGTGATCTCTTTTAAATAATTTGAGTCATTGATATAGATCTTTTAACAGCTCTCTAATATACTGATCTACTGTTTATATAAAAACTGAAAATGAAAACTCTAGATAATAAAGAACAAAATCTTTACTCACACCTAAACTTGTCAACTAACCTGTTTGTTTGTCCAGTTTGTCCATAAGTTGATTAATTCTGGTGGGAGACTTTCAACCTCTTCTGAAGGGGGCCTTTCTGGATTCTGATGTATTTGGGCCATTTTAACAAATCTGGAAAGATCAACAGGGTTGGACATCTTGAGCCTGAATTATTAAAATTAAAGTTAAACAAAATCCTTTTAGCATGCTAAATAGAAGGTCTTTTCAGTTTATTCAAAATTAAAAAGCTCGTGTGTTTTGAGTCAACATCTATGTTATTCTGCCATAGATAATCATCATACTAGTACTGACATACATATTTAAAGAAAGGCTAAGAATTTAAAATAAATCTAAAATTTGCGATTTATTAAAAAATAACCTGTAGCTCAAGAAAATCTTCCCATTAGTTAATTGAATTGTAGCCATGGATCTATAGTTTACTGACTTTTGAAACCAATGCAATGATATTTTGTTTAGTTTGTCATTCTCAAAGAAATTAGACTTTTGTTGCCACAAAAGTAAAACTTTTGGTTTCTAAAAGTGCCCTTCTATGGATTATGATATTACAATTTTTATGACCTAACAACCAAATAACCCATGCAAAGAAAAAAACATGTTATAAGGTCATCCAATAAGTCAATTAGGGTCAAGTTTTGTGGTTTTGTTATATTTAAAAATAAATAGACAGTAATCTTGTATGTGCACCACAGATCATAAGAACCCTTAAGAAAATTATTGATTGAAAGAAAGCAGTCTCAAGCTTTATATCTAAAACTAAGCTTATTAGAATTAATTTGACTTTTAAATTATTTCTTTTTCATATTAGGAACAAAAGGATTTTCATTTGCAACAAAAATTAATTTATATCCCATACAAGTAATTTATGATTTAGAGTAAGAAGAGAGGAGATAACAATATAAAACGTGAAATGCAAAATGCAGGTCTTCACCTATTTTTAATGAATTGGTAAAGCAGATTACATGTAAATATGTAATACCTAAGATGTCCCTTCCTAAATTGTCAATTTTATGTTATGTTTCTTTTCTTTTTCTAGCTAAACAACATCATTTTCTTACATAAAAATACAAGATGACTAATTTTTCTTTTTAATACAAGAGGAAGCCCACAAATACTCACTTTATTCCTCAATGGATGACCCTCCATACAAGCCTCAGAAAAATAAGTCTTGGAATCAATAAGTTAACTTTAACTAGGATAGGACACTTTGTTTATCAGTATATATATGACCAAAAAAATATAAGTAAGAGGCTGCCATACAGATTCTGCATAAAGGGTATAATATTATAGTTTTGATATATTTGCCAAGAATTAAGGCAGTTAGTTGCAACATATTAAAAAATTATACAGAGTGTTAAAAGAATATATAGTATTAATTAAACAAAAATCCGATTTAAAATATAATACATTTGTCATTATTGCAATTGGACAAAAATATTTATATAATTTAATATATTTATACTATGAATTCTATTAAAACCTCACAATCAGTATACTGCGAAAAATTGGTTTAAAAAAGCCCTTACTCATTGCTTTCCTTCAACATATCTACAAACTGGAAATAAATTAAGGATATACTTATGTTTGCTAATAACAATGTTTGTACCACAATGCCCACGAACATTACCACAGAGTGCTTTAAAAAAAAAAAGTAATTTATTATTGGTTTGTTTTCTTGATGATTTATTATAATTACTACAGCTTTCAACTTTGTTACTTTTAGGGTTTTGATCATTTTTTAAATAAAGAAATTAATTGTTTGATTGACACGACGGTTTATGAGTCAAGCCATCATCAGACGTAATCAGTACTTTCTCTTATGGCCCAACATAATGGGGATAATAAAGAGTATTATGTGTACCTCAATTTTAAAAATAAACATACCAATAACTATGTTACCAGAATTACGAAGAAGCACTAGATAACATTTCTATTTTATTTAATTTTGTTTTGGTGGTTGATGCAAATATTGAAAATGTTTATCTTTTTAAAACTCAGACCTACTTTTTAGATTTCTTGGTTAAATTACCAGAATTGCTATTAGGGTGAACCAAATCTGGTTTTTTTTTATATTTCTATTGCAATATCAGTCTCTTCTCAAATAGAGGTTAGACCTTCTATTATCTTTTAACACAAATTTCACAGTGTATTATGTGTTTTTAATATGAATGTTTATTTCATGTTTCTGCATATTGTACTCATTCAATACCAACAAACTACTAAAGTCAAATTACGTAAGTTATCAGGCCGTATTTGACAGGTCTTCTTGGATATTGTTGGATATCTTATGCTTTTGATGCTCTTTAACTCTGTTTTTAAGCATATTATATTTATTTTGTGCTATAGGTTTTTATTGCAATCACTGATCAATTTGTAATTTGTTTGTTCAGTTCAATTATAGTTCAACTAAATTTTTTAATTGTGTTTATAGGTTTTCTACACAGTAGTTTTATAAGGTTTAAAGATAAGATGTATTAATTTTGTAACCATTATAAGGACATGTGGAAATATCTTTTATTCAATTACTTCCATCTACTGTTAAATTATAAATTTTATTAATGCAGTGCTTTGTGATCGGTTCGAGTAAAATTAGTTGGATACCTAGTTATTAATTGTTTAGGATTTCCCTAGCTTTTTAATTGTTTGGTCTGGTTCCATATACTTAGCAGCTCTGTCCAGCCAATGAACCCTCTTCTTTATACTTAGAATGGTTCCTTTGGAATTGATTCAAATATCCACAGACCATGCCAGTTTTGTAAATAATTTGTTTTATTTTGCAATCATCTTGGTAATTAAAGTCTGGAAAATCCAAGAATTTATTGATTTATTGTTTTTTCTATTTCCTTATGGCTTATAGTTTGAGGATTGAAGGGTTGTTGCTAAATTATGAAGTTTGTTATGTGGGATGCAAAGAACAATCATCAACAAAATGTTTAAAGAAAACAAGCTATAATCAAGAGGTGATACTAAATGGCATTTGTTTCCTCACAAAGATTTACAATGGTGTAGATGGAGAGCCATTGCATTTTATATATTTGTAGAATGCAGAAATTTTTTGAAATTAAAAATATTGAGGATAAACACAGTTTGTTGTAAATAGTTATTTTTTTTTGATAGTGATATGTTATTTTATTTATCCTGTTTAAGCAATGATTAATGATTGCTATCAAATCAGCCACTGAATTTCAACTAAAAAAATGAAACAAAAAATAAGTAACATGTCACAAAGTTAAGTTGTCATATTTTCCAAATCTAATACATGTTTTTTACCTCTATATATTTTTATTTTAATAATTTTTTTCCATACCTCTTATATATTTTTTAATTAAAATCTTTAATAAAAAAAAATGTTACCTTTTTTAATTTTAACTTTTTAAAAATTTATTTTTTTTATAAACCACAAAAACATATATACCCAACATTTTGTTTTTTACCCAAATAGGTTTTACAATGATTTAATTAGAAAAATTTTATGTACGGGGTTTCCCTTTTTTTTTATTTACGGGTTTATAAAAAAAAAACTGAGAGATAGGATCTGATTACAATCTCATTCGATTTTGAAACATTCAATGTTGAAACTAATCATGGATATTTTAAATGTTTTGGAGTTTAAATTTTTCAATTTTTCATTTAATGTACTCCTGATTAGAGATAAAAAAAAAAATTTAAATAAAAAAGGGGTTTGGGTTTGGGGGGGGCTCAGTCGATTTATTTTTTTTTATTGACTTTATTTTTAAGTTTAACACAAATGTTTTTCCCAATGGCTTTATTTTTTTAAAAAAAAATGGTAGGCTTACAAGAAATTGTATTATAGTTTGATGGGCCCTTCTGTAAGTTTTTTCAATTGGCAACAAAAATTAAATTTTGACAAGTTGTGTTTTTAATGGAACCTTGTATTTCTTTTAATTATTGTGAAAATATCAACCAAATGATTTTTTTTTTTAATGGGTTTTTTGTTAATAGATCTTGGGGTTTCAAAATGAAAAAATCATAATCGTCTTGCAAACCCTTTTTTATTTTTTATTTAACCATTTTCTACTTTATTAATAAATTTAATTCTATAAAAGGGGGCTAATATATATTTAATTTCATCTTTAATAAAGCCAAACTTTTTTATGTTTTTATTTGTTTTGTTTATCTTTATTGAAAGAAACCCCTTTTCTTAAGTAGGCTTTAGTTAAACCCCCAAAAACCCAAAAGGCTGCTATTTACTTTTTGAGGGAGGGGATATTATTTTATATGGTTTCAAATTAGAAAAATTTAATATGTTGGATGTCATTGAAATTGGGAAAATGGGATATTCATTTTTTCTTATTTAAAGATTCAGACCGAAGGCCAGGGGGAAATGTTTACCCGGGTTAGTTTTAAATAATTTGGTTTCTTTGGATCTAAACCAGGTAGGGATATAATAAAGAAACAGGAGCTGGAAGAAATGGGTAATGGGGATGTTTTTAAAAACCTACCATCATCAGATTTGGGATTCTATTGTTTTAAAGAAAAAAAAAAAAAATTAAAACACATTAATTTTTTTATAGAAAATCAATTTACATTTGTTTTAAACGCCTATCATTTGTTGTTCTCAATGTGAAAAGATCAGAGTTTTCCAAAAAAGAATTTGGGAATTAGTTCGAGTTCAGTGATCGATGTAATCCACAATATCTACCGTCACGGAAATCCTCGACGTAACAGAAGGGCGAAAAAGGGAATTTTTAATGTTTTTGGGTTTTACTTTTAGAACCTTCCTTTTTTGGTTTATGAAATCTCACAACGGGCCTTTAATTAATATTTTTTGGGAAAAAATTTATTATGGGATAATCTTCTCTGGAAATGAATAATTCATCCTCCAGACTTATTCTTGCCAAAAAATGCCCGGCCCTGGGTTTTTTTCTGATGGTTTTCCAATATGGATGAAACAATGTCAAATTAGTTTGGGCCCAGGTCACCCCGACCTTCCCCTATGGACCCTCTGGGTTTTAAAAAGACCTAACTAAAAAAAAAATTTAAATGAATTACATTTATTTAAAGGCTTTTAAAAGTTTCCCCAACTGCTTTTTTTTAAATCTGAAGCCAGAAGAAACATCACTCTAAAGGCGCATTTCCCTATCTTTGGCTTTTTTTCGCTCAAAAACAATATTTTTTTGGGAAAAATTTAAAAAATACCACTCATTTGGTAATTTGGGGTATGGGGTTATCTTCTGGACAATCCCTCTTTTTTGGGTTCGTCTGACTAGAAACAAAAATTAACAGACTTTTTGTTGGTTCCACCAACAATTTTTTAAATGGAAACAAGTCTGGAGGCAACCAAAAGGGATGAACCAAAAAAAGAATACTATTTCTCATAAAGTAGGGTCCCAAAAAGAACAGTTTCATGATGAGGCTGCACTAGGGTCAAAAATTTCGTTCATTGTTTTACAAGCCCTGGTTGGGATAAATGAACCTCGGATTGAGGTTTAAAAATTGGTTATTCAACCCAAAGCCTGTCTCGCGGTGGAGCCCATCATTTAATCAAAGAAGAAAAAAAAAACTTTCCTTTAAAAAAACAAAAAATCTAATATTGATATTATAGGCTCTGTATTTTAAACGGTAATTTTTTTTTTAAGTTTTTTTTACAGCTCCAATGGAAACCGGGAACCTGGAGCTGGGGTTAAATCATAGGTCATTAGGAAAGATTCGGGGGGGATTTTCAACGCCTGTGGGGATCGGTGGATCGGTCCCTTGCTTTTGGGATTTCCCCCGAGCTTAGGGTTCCTTTCCTGTATCTGGCCCAAAATTGGGAAAGATCTCTTAGATTGTTTTTGATTTCATTCTTCATAAAAATATTAGATTATAATATCAAAAAATCCCTGGCCCAGTCATTCCCTTGTTTATATAAAGGAAGTTAAAACAAAAGGGGCCTTATAGAAAGATTAAATGGCCAATCCCCACAATGCTGAAAGTTGAATTTGGTGTTGAGTTAGCTTGAAGGGGTTTTAAACCTCTTCTTGTCCACCTAGGAGGAATCCCCTGCAGTCTTTCCCGGAAAAACATATTTTTGCTCTGAAAAAGGGGTGATTTGGGTACGGTAAGGATCTGAGACTATGAGAGGACATTGAATTTTTGTTAAAGTATGTAAAAAGTTAATAAAATGACTGAAAAGATTGATTTTAAAAGAAAAAAAAAAATTTGGGGTTGCTATTATAAAAAAAAGAGATTCAAAGGGTGGGCAATAGGAGCCCCAAAAAAACCCTGCAAAAAGCATGGGAAATTAAAAACATCAAACGTGGTAATAAAATAAACCCAAAACCTTTTGTAAAATCCAGCTCTTTTTGGCTTTTTACAACAAGCCCCCTAATCTTTAAAAATTTGAATTGGCACACCCTTCTCTGACCCTAAACCCAAAACGTCCTTCTTTGAACATTTCATTTTAAAAGAAGAAAAGTTTAAACAACATCGAGATTTTAAATTGACCAACTAAAAAAAAATTACAGACATCTCCGGTCGATTCCCATTTTAAAAACCATAAAAATCTAATCTAAACCCCCTTCCCAAACTTATTAATATCTGCATCCGAAAAAAACTTTTCCCGATGTAAAAAAAGGCCTTAATAACACAATTTTTTAAAAAGGGGGGAAATTAAACCCAAATAATAACTTCATTTCCTTACTGCCAATTATATCAAAAATATTTGGGAAAAAATTTGCTTCCAAATGATTCCTTTTTTTAGACAAACAATATCTTCTCAATTAATTGGGGATATGGTTTGGAAGGGAAAAACCAAATTTAAAGCTATTTTAGATTTTCCCGGGAGAAATAAAGATGGTTTAAAAAAGTTTTTTCTCTGCTTTGTTTTGGGCCTGACAAAGCGTTTATTTTCTCGCATGATCTTTTATGATGAAAAAAAATATTATAATTTTGTTTAAAATATTTTTAGATTAAATTTAATCTTATTTGCAGAGCCTACCAGGCTGTTAGGTGGAAAGGTGTGCTATCAGATCCCAGCAAAATTGAAATGGGGGTCCCACAGGATAATCCTGGGCCCTATTTTATTCCCAATTTTTTTAAATGATTTACTCTTCCCCCATTAAAGGGCCCGGGGTGCTTTTTGCAGATGGTTCCATTCTACCTGAGGGGAGAATCTGGAGGGAAATGGCTTAATGACAGTTTAATGGAACCAAGGCAGCAGGGGGAAGGGAAAGGGTTTTTGTCCAACAGACTCATCCCAACCGGATAAAACTCAGAAATTAATGTTTACAGAACACATTTTCGGCCCCAACATCATCTTTAAGTTCTTGGGAATTCTTGGACACCCAAAAATTTAAAAAGGGGTTTTACATGTGGAGGTGTGTGCAAGAGGCTAGAAGTAGGGATTTTTGATCGAAACTTTGTGGATGTTTTGGGTGAGACTATAGAGAAAACCTATCCGCGCTTTTTTTTAGTGCAAAGACTTTGGAGTGATCGCATGGGGACACTCGCCAATGCCCCTTTGGGGGTTTTTGGTTACGGCGAAAAGCTATACGAAAAAAGCAGGTCTGGGGTACCGGGAGGTTGCAGTGGTGCCTTCGCCCGCTTAGGAATACTTACTTTTCCTTGTGCCCTTTTCCTGAAAATTTAGTTTACATAAAGCAGAAGAACCCGGGTTTTCCCCAAAGTGAGGATATACATAATCCCTGACAAAAGGAATAAGACTCATTATGTGCCTACCCACGGGTCGGCTAACAAAATGTCAGAGCAGGCCTGAGCACTTTGGCGATAAAGTTATATCTTGTTCCACAGAGAGTAAAAAACTTGAATCTCCAGAAATTTAAAAGAAAATAAAAACTTTTTTATTAAAAATGCCTTCTACAGCACAAAATTTTAAATATGATTTTAATATTTTTCCAATGTGATGTCTCTCTTCTTTTGTTCTTTCTTTCCAACTTAATTTTATTGATTACTTTAATTGTTTTAAAAGATTTTTGGTTTTATTTTTAAATTAACATATTTTTTTTTATGTTTTTTTAAAGGTTCTTCTTTTTAAAAACTGTAATTACCTTTTATTATTTTAATATTTGTATCCCCTTTGCCAAACTCTTTTTATTAAAACAAATGTAACAATGATTTTGTTTTTAAATAATAAATTTGATTTGGTTTGGTTGTTTTAAGAATTTCCTAAACGCTTGTAAAAAATTAATAAAAAAAGTTTGAATTGAACATTCCCTTAAAAGGACCTAAATATTTGTAATTAAAATTTTTTAAAATAATTAATTCTTTTTGTTTTTTTAAATATTCAACTTATAATATTAGTATTACGGTAATTATTTAAATTTTTTTTTATCTAAAAATGTATTTTTTTAAGAAAAATTAAATAGTTCCCCCTTTTAAGTATAAATTAAATTATTGCTTCGTATCTTAAAAATTATTATTAATTTAATTTTTTTATTATGTTTTTTTTGAGATATTAAAATTACATAGTTTTATTTTTGGTTTTTATTTAATTTTTAGGGTTTTTTTGTCAGTTTGGGCCAGATCTATTACACAAAGCCCCTTAAACTATATATTATTTAATCGATCTTTTCTTTTTATTAGTTATTAAAGAAATACACAGGGTGCCCCAAAAAAAAAAACAACTTTGTGTTACATTTTTTAAATTTTTATAGGTTTTTCCCAAATTTTACACAAAATCTTTACAGACAGACCCATTAAACTATATATCATCAATTGGTCTTTGTAAGCTCTATCCTTTTTTTAAAAAATTCAGGGTGTTCCTTTTTAAAAAACCCAAACTTGTGTTATAACTTAAAAATAAAAGTCAATAAAAAAAATATAGGTACGCTACTGAATTCTCCCAAAAATCCTAAAACTTTTCTATTTACTTTTTTTTCTATTTTAATCCCAAGCGAGTTACAAGTGCCTGGCCAAATTGCCCAAAATTTGAAAAAACCTCTCTTTTTCTCCAAAACAAATCAATTTTACCCATGATTTAGTTTCACCTTTGGGAATTTTTTCAAAAATCGAAATCAGTTACAATCAGTTTGTTCTTTTCTCTTTTTTTCGCTGCCCTTAAAAAGGTAAACGAAAGGCGCCACCCTGTACAACTTTTTTGTAACACTCTGTATATTTTTTTAAAATTCTGTAACCAACTGCCCTCTGATACATATATTTTATATATTAAAAACATTTATAGCATATTTTCCTTTTTTAGGGTTTTTTAAATTTTGATACGTGCCATTTTGGATCCGCCATCTTGGATTACAAAATTTTTAAATTTCGACCTCGGATTAGTGATAAGTGACTATGAAAACCCCCCGAGTAAAATGTTTTATCCATATTTAAAGTGTTTTTCTATTTTGATACCCGCCATCTTGGATTAAGAGTTTTTTAAATTTCAGCCTCATTATGATTAGTGACCCCCAAAAACCCCCAGTTAAAAAATTTTAGGAAAAAATCGGTAAAAATTTAAAACCCCGACTCAAAATTTCAGTTTAAAAAAAATCACAAAAAAAGGGCTTTAACAAGCTGTTTCAAATTTAATAAGCTTTTCATTAAAAAAATAAAATACTGTGCAATGGCCGTTTTTACTGAAATTTTGTATATGGGTTTTTTTTGGGGTGCTGCTGATCAAGAATCCGAAGTCAGAAACTCCTCGTTTTTAAGATATAAGACCCCACTCGAATCTAACCTCCAAAATGGTCAAACATTCCTAAATTTCCTCCTTCTTAAAAATGGTCACAGCCAAACTAAATAATTTTATGATAGAACAACTTTATTTTACAGGATAAACCTATTTCCATGATTATTTACTCATTAATTTTGGTAAACATTCATAAACATAAACATAAAAATCAATGGAATTATCTAGGGATATTTAGACAATGAAACATGTATACAAAATTTCTGTAAAATCGGCCGTGGGCCCAATAAGTAAAAAATTAATAAGTAATTTTTAACTAAATTTTAATATTTAATTTGACAATCTTTTAGGTACCTGATAAGATTTATGCCTTTTAAACTAAAGCACTTTTAGCATATTGTTTTTTATCCACTCCTTTTGCAGGAACAATTTAAAATTTTAAAGCAAAAGTTATATTTTTATTATTTATAAACTTTATTGGGGACTTGGCCCCCTGGCTAACGACCGAGGTTTTTCCTGCCATGTATACAGTATATTGATATAACTATTTTTCCCCTTTAAATACATGGTACTACTACCTTATTCAAAACGTATAAACACAAATTTACAATATATACACATTTCTAAAAAAAAAAAAAAAAACAAACATAGGGGTTAATTACGTAATTGTTTAGGGTTTCATTACGTGTAAACCGGATATTTGCGTTTGGGAGGACATTGGGGTTTCTAAGGTGGATGAGTGGATGTAAAGTATTTAGGTTAAGAAGTTTTTTTGGAAAACTTTATGTTAAAGGGTTTGGGGGCGATCTAAGATGGGTTCAATTTGGGTTAGTTGGTAAAAATAAGGCATTAGAAGGGTTAAAGAGGATTTGTGGGGTGTCTCATTTTGGTTTTTTTTCCTTTAGGCTGTTTTTTTTTCTCCAATCTTATTTTTTCAGAGCTGGTTTCGGGCATTAAAAACCCAAAATGTGGCCATTTTCCCTATTATTGGCCCTAAATTTATGGTATATATATTGTTTTTGCAGCCCGGATTTGATTCCCTGGTTTTTTGTATTTGGTTTTGGGAAAGGGCCTTGGTCTAGTGAGTATTTTTCTTTTTACATCCTGGGTATGTAATTTAAAGTTAAGTTTATGGCCCAAAATTTTTCCCCAAATATTTGCATGACTCATTGTTAAGAATGATTAAACATGGGGTATTAGGTAAAAGTTTAGAAATTTTGTTTGAAATATCAAAAATTTTGATTTTTGGGATTTGGTTTAATAGCCATTTTTGCATCCAGTGATTTTGGGCGTTACACAGATTTTGAATATTTGCTATATTTCCCCAGTGTTTTGTCATGGGATATGATAGCGGTGTCATCAGCAAATTGAAGAATATCCGATTGGGGCCCAATGTAATTTGGATCAGCAAAATTTGATTGTATAAATCATGACCAAAGATATTGAAAAGGGTTGGGGGTGAGGAGACCCGGGGGGAAAATCCTTGTGCGGGTATGAAATTTTCCCAAAATGGGACTAATTTACCGTGATCTTGGTTTAGGGTTTTTGGAGAGATAGCTTTTTAAAGATATATATAGGTATTTAGGGCAATTAAGTTTGTTCAGTTTGTACAGTAACCCATTGAAGCTACTGTAAAAGGGCCCTTTTTGTATGTCCAGAAAAAATGCGGTTTGAATTTATTTTCTTTATATGATGTTTGAATATTTGATGTTAGTACTGCAAAAGGATGAATTGTTGTTTTACTGCTTTTTTTAAAACCCAAATTGATAACAGGGGTTTTGGGGTGCCCAAAGTAAAGAATGAATCTGTTTTTCAATATTACTTCAAAATGTTTCCTATTCAGAGAGCAGCGTGATTGGCCGTGGTTTAGAGGCTATTGTAGGATCTGTATTGGTTTTTGAAAACATGGTCCCCTCTTTCATTCTGGGGAAAATAGTTTATTAAACAAAATTAAATAACTGCAGCAAATATAAATGCACTCTACAAAAAAAGTTTACGAAAAAATATTCTTGGTATATTATCAGAACCTGGGGAGGTATTAGCTCCTTTGAAGAGCCTAAAAGTATTCTTCTTTATGGGAAAGGGACACCCTTTTAAAAGGGCTTTTTTTGAAATAGTTAGATTTCCCAAAAGGGTCAATGTTTGTTGGTGATCTTCATTAAAAATTGGGTCCTCTCCAATTTGATGGGGTATGACTAAAATATTTACCAAAAATATTGGCTTTGTCTTGGTCTTTGTTGTAGCTTCTTCCCTCATCTATTAAATGACTTGCTGATTTGTTGTTTTTAAATTTTGAAATGCAAAAGCTATATATTAGTATAATACATTGAAAAAAAAAACAGTGTAAAATAAATACTTGACAGTGGCTTGCTTAAGTGTCTGCTAATCTGGTAACATAATTTTTTAAAAAATATTAATACTGTTGCTCATTTAATTAAACAATATAAAAGATATGTCCAATCAAAGAAGAAATTACTATTTCTCTTTGCTCTACTTGCTATAAAAATTATAAACATTACTTACCAATACCAAAGTTTCTTGGCCTCTTTTCGAAAAGTGGATTAACTTCTTTTCTTACTTCCACTTTCTTGACAGCAAGAGGGGCTGCTGCCACTTTCTTTCCTACCTTCTTCTTAGGCTAAAACAGGTTAAACAATTTGAGTAAAATGTTTTACTATGTATAAATTTTATTTTAAAACTTTAAAGAACCTCAGTCATAACTATTGGTGGTAGTTGGGTCTTCTTCAAAACCATTCAGATAGCAAATACGGTCATCATTAAAATTGATAGGAAATGAAAAAGAGGTAACTAAATATACAAGATTAAAAATAACAAAAAATTTAACCAAAAAGAAAAAAGAATTTATCGATTAGTATTAATTACCAAAATCAGTTTTTTAAAAATAAAAGTACATCAATACTAAAAAACTCAATTTACCAAAAATGTGATGATAACTTGGTAGTAAACATAACCACAAATATTGTTTTTGGTTTAAAAATATTTACATTTTTAACAAAATACAAAAAAAGGGAGGTGATAATCACCTAGTTATTTTAATTTTTTATTAAAAGAAAACCAAAATTTAAAAATATGGGCTTTAATAATATTTTGACTACATACTTTAAAGTTACCTGTCACCACCAAATTTACAACACATTTTCGGGTTAATAGGGGTAAAATATTTAAAAAATACTCACTAAAGAATAAAATGTAGGAAACTTACTTTCTTTTGGACCATTTTAGATTAGAAAACTATTTAGGATGACCTAAATATTTTTGAAAAATATATTTTACACGAACAGACGATCCCTCGGAAAAAGACCGCTGCAAAAAGAGACCGAGAATCCGAGGGAAACATGTGCAAATCACTCATCAAAACTCAAAAGATGTCAAATGTATTCGTGGCTGCCTGAAAATAGAAAATATGTAAAGAGTGTCTAAATATGGTTTACCGGCTTCAACTACAAAATATTTAAATTCCGATTCTTCCAAATAGAAAAATTAACTTGAAAAATAACAGCCCGTTCACACCATGCGATTTATTTACCGTATCGGTAATTTTACCAAATCGGTACAAACCGAATGATCTGTTTATACAGGACTGTTGTTTCTTATTTTCATAGCCGATTTCGGGTCCCTCTGATTAAATTTAGTTTAGTTTATTGCAAAATGGATGTAAATACGTTTGTAATTTTGTATTGGTATCATCGAAAAATACTAGCTCTGTTGATCAAAAATATTGGAAGTCAAAAATCATTTGGGTGCTTGGATGTGAGAACTCACATCTATCAGTACGAAAACTGCTTTGTCTGAACACTTTAATGCCTACACGTTGCCACTATCGACCGATCCGGTATTTTTCCTGATCAGCCAATTGGTTTTTGTAGGTCGTTGTAGTCACGGTTGTATGTGGACACTTTGTTTGGTCAAATCCAACGATTATTATAGTCGTTGGGTCAAATCAACGTGTCCCGACAAATTTGCCGGCTTTGATTTGCGGTTCTCCAGAAGAGCGGTACAACTGGATCAAATGAAAAAAAAATTTTGGCCCGTATATGCAAGTGTGGACGTGAATTAGCATTGGCTCTCAATGTCGACTGCAGTTGTTTTCTTGAAACGCTATTATTTTTATTGTAGTGTCCTTTGCGTATTGGGGATCTTTTGTTCGATTTTGTTGTCTATCGAGCAAGAAAAAGTTTATCACGATTCAGACTTGGGAACCCGCTGAAAATGGCCCCCAAAGTCCCAAAAATGAGTTTCCCGCGAATATCTGCCAAAATATGGGAATTGGAGAATTTTTGTTTGGACAAATAATGAAGATCACCTCGAAATCTACAAAAATGGTCCTTACCATTTTTTCCCAACCTCTGTGAACGGGTGAATCCGTTTCGAAAGGTGCCCCTGAAGTCACCGGCGCCTGTCTCACGGGGAAGGGCTAATTCAGCCCGAACAAACAGGTCTTAGAAGGATCCTGAATCAAACAGAAGGCGGACAGAACTGCCTTTATAGAGAAAAAGGGTTCCCTCTTTAAACAGAAAGCGGATATGACCGTTTTCATAGGGTAAGGCCGGAGATGCGGCCTCAGAAAGAACATCTGGTTCCGTAACAAAGACCTGAGCTATCACGTCACTAGACCGGAGAGGAGGCATGACAATATAACCGTCTGCTGTCATACTTCCAGGAGACAGGGACACCAGAACACATCAGAACACATATTGGCTGATCCGGTAGCGACACGAGTAAGAGAGTAAGAACTCTTTTCCCAAATTTGATATCGGTTCATTAGAATTTTTGATCCTATTGGGAGAAATATAAAAGCTGTGACCCACAATAGACCGAGCAGTGGGGGCGTAAAGTCCACTCATTTTAAACCTACCTACCTCCCCTACCTACCATTTTTTTGTAACACTAATATTTTTCCAAAAACGGTCGAAAAATCCATAACATTCCACATGGATAGATGTGATGTAGGCTAAAAAATGCAGATGGGCAAAAAATTTTATCAAACCAAGAAAGTTTAGAAAGAAAATTTTCTGGGATCATTGAACACTTGCTAAGGTCTCATTAAAAAAAAATGTTAATAACAAACCATTTTTTTAAAAAATATCAATAAATTAATGAGATACTTCCAAAATATTGTGAAAAAAAACTTTGATGATAGGAACAAGTTTTCCCATTCCGATGAGCTTTGAATTATTAAAAAATGTACATTATTGCCCGAGTATAATAAGTGAATCAATAAAGATAGCGGCATTCTAGCGGTAGAGCGCCAGCTGAAATGAGAGGATTTTTGGGTCCCATTATCTCGAAAACTATCGATTTTTTGAAAAAAAATATAAGGACCATATTTATTTACAAGGCGATTTTTATTTTTTGTCTTTGCTTTGTCCCTTCATTTACTGGACTATTCGGCAACAGTGTTGGAACGTCAAGCAATCATGACGTTTTACTGTTAATAAATCTGCACCCGATTCTGCCAGCAGTGACGTGGACGACTTTCTCAAACAATGCCCAATGTACTTTTCAGGATGATCTAGTTTCAGATATAAGGCAATTTCCTTAAGCAGACTCCCAAAGGTATTGATGCCCACATGATGTCTGATACATATTCCTTGTTTATACTGAACAAAAAAACCACAACGACCAACAATATTAATGGGTCGAAAAGTATATAACGTAACCGTATTTTTAGTCAACCATATTTATATATATAAATTTTTCCACATGTCACAAAAAAGTCTCTGAGTACTTTGGTTTAAGTGCTTGGTACAAAAATAATTAAAGCATTCACCTCTATTCTTTACATTAAATAGAAGTAAATATGTCAATTCTTCTCTTCTGCATGCTCCAGCCAATCCAATAATTAAGGTCACCTTCATAAACAAAAATTGTTTATTATCCGCTTCTTTTAAAACCTTGGTTACATCCATTCTCGTCAAGACTCTTGATTTTTTTGCCCGATAGCACTTATAACTTCTTTTAAAAAATACAACTAAATATGTTTGTTTATATCAGCACTATATTTCATAGAAATGTTTGTACGGATCATAGAATAACACGCCCATAAAGACAAGGACTTACAAACCTTGAATAAACTACTAAAATATAAAAATAAAACCTTCTTATTTGCCAAATTGCGATCCTTTCTTCTGTACACCATTTATCATATTTGGCATTGGACATCACGTATTTTGACTGGCAGTGGCGGCGTTAAACCACATGAGGACGTCGGCGACATCAAGTCGCGAGGCCTCTTTTATTTCCCAGGAAAAAAACCGAAGCCGAAGAATAAAGCCAAATTATAAAATAATGTATGAGTAAACGACTTTTATTGTTGATAATCAAATGATAACAGAAAATACACACAGAATTTAAAATAGTCGAACTTTTCGATTTTAAGCCTCACTGATTTTTTTCAGGATTGTGTCGTAGCTAAGACTAGCCGCTATTTTAGCTTCAATTGACAGAACTGATAACGCGAATGGTCTGTCTTGGCTTATCGTGTTTCCCAAATAGGTCTTTATCAATTTTAAATTTGTGAAGCTTCTCTCAGCGGAGGCTGTACTGACTGGAACTGTGAGCATGATCCTAATTGTAATGTAAACATTTAGATATATTTCTTCTAAGTTATTTTCTAAAATATATTGGATGAGATATTGAGAGTCTAGTGAATAAGTTTTTAAAAGCTGAAGTTCTTCATATAGTTCGAAAGGCTGTATGTCACTGTTTTCGCCTTCGCAAAGTATTGTACCTAAATTATTGCAATGTTTGAGAAGATCCTCTTTTGGTATAGATTTCAAATGATTGATATTATAAATAAAACCAAATTGCGGAAAATATTCATTAAGCGCTTTAAATCGACAATCGGTGTCGACTATTATAGCATCTATCATGGTAATAAAAAAGTTGACTCTGAATTGCATTTCTGGAGATTCAACTGGTTCATCAGTATGTTCGTAACCGAATATTCGTTTTTTCCTGGTTATTCTTTTTTCTTTAAATTGAGACTCAATTTCGTCAGTACTTTTCTCCACAAATAGTCTAGCTTCTGTTAGTTTTTTTGAATCCACTATTACGGAATTCTTGAATCCAGCTACAAAATAAATGTAAAGTATCAATAGCGACTTTCAAGTTGACTTGAACCGATTGCCATAGTTTACTTATATTGTTCACACGTAGCAATACCTCATACCACACATGTATTTCAACAATAAACTTCAAAGTTAGCATTTCGCTCAGGACTGCTTCACTGTTGCTTAGAGTTTTGGAATCATTAATTTTATTTTTAAGATCATTCACGCATTCGATGATATCATCAAATTGTAAAAATACTGCTTTTACCGCTCCAATTCTACTCTCCCAACGCGTTTCAGACAGAGGTTTTAATGTGAATTAAAAGCTGAACAAAAAACAGCACACAGATTTTATTAATAAAGTCGAAAAATGTTTTGACTGACATTGAAGAGTTAGCTGCATCTATCAAAAGTAAATTCCAACTGTGGCATTCGAATGGCGTGAAGAATGCTCTTGGATTTATAGTAAGTATTCTTGTTCTGACACCGTTGTTAATGCTGACCATATTGGCGCCGTTATCCAAAACTGTCAAGGACGGGGATATGCGTCCTCGACAGTTTTGGATATCTAGATAATTTTTTTTCAGTTCTTGTAATATTGATTTTAATAAATACCCTTGTGTTGTTTCTGCGACGGCAATGAACCCAATAAAATGTTCCTCCATCGCACCAGTTGAATCAACATGGCTTACGTCCCTGGTACAATCGAGCAAGATGTCGTAGTATTTTGCTTGTTTAACTCTGTGTATCATTTCGTTAATAACTTGTTAAAAAATAATAAAAGTCAATATCATCTACTTAGATTAAAATAAATATAGGTACCTTGTAAAACTTTTTTGCGAGGCCTCCTCAGGCGCGAGACCGTCGGCGGTGGCCGACGTCGCCGGCGCCTAGCGCCGCCACTGTTGACTGGGATTTTTCGGGTAACGAAATGGCAATAGCTTTTGAAGCTTGTTCCTCAATATTCAATGGCATACTTTGGAATCATTTTATTTGAAGAAAATGCAAAAATACTTTAAAAATGTTAAAGTGAATAATTTTCGATATATTGTTTATAAGAATATCGTCGATGCCAAGAAAACAGGAAACAAAGTTTTTTATAATTGTTAGAACCGCCATTCGATATCTCGATGTGTCGTCAATCACCGTATGCCGTTTATTTTCAGGGACAATGCTGTATTACCTTACAGTTATATTCATAAAAAGGCATACCAGTCTTAAAAGAAAAATTTTCCTTATTTTTACGTAAAAACGGCTTCTGTAGCTGATTTTTGTTGAAGGTTATTGCATGACATAAGCTATCAAAAAAGCGAAACTTTGGCGAACACTTCATTTTTAAAAATTACTTGTGGTAATGTTTACAAATTTTTACCTTGTCAGTAAAAAACAAAAGGAAGTTAATTAAATACTTGGAATAATCATAAAATCAATAGAAATAAGAAAAATATCTTGAAAATTAAACAACGATTCGAGCAAAAAAATTAAGTAAAAAGAAGAATTGGTTTTGGTCGCCCCAAAGGGTAAGATAAAACTAAAAATTATTTTCAAGTTTCCAAAACTACTGTTAAATGGCCCAACTACAACGGTAAATTAAAAAAAAACCTATTTTTTCTTCAAAATTACCTAATATTGGGCACAATTTTAATAACATCGGCAAAAACATGAAACAATGCTGCATTAGTTTAGTTAAGGACTTTTTGTCGTATTTCCAATAATAAGGGTGGGGGAAAAAATGATGAAAATGAACTTTAAATAGATCAAACCCACATTTTTACCAAAATAGTTCAATGGTACTCGTTTAAAAAAAAATTTAAAGCTCTTTTAAATGTTTTCTTTTCGATTCGGCTTTTGTAGTTCACAACAGGGGTTGTTTCAGAAAAACTCGGCTTTTCGAGATTTTGTCAAGAAAGTTAAATACAACGATATATTTTTATTGTATGTTTTAAAGAGGAAAAAAATAACTAAACTTTTTGGCTGCATTCGTTTTAGAGTTATTTCAAAATGACCTGTTTTTCAACTGATAAGTAATGTTAATTTATCAAAACAGTCTTTGTGACAGAATAAAAGAATAATTACTGTAAACTAAGAAAAAAAATACTGGAAACCATTTTAAAGTTTGTATCCACTAGAGAACAGAATGAGCAATCGAAAATATGAAAATGCGGTTATTGGGGCATTTATTAACTCTAATTTAAATATTAGTCAAGTAGGCTTGGAAACGAAAACAAGAACAAAAGATTGGTAAACGACATGACTTATTTAATTGACAGTTTGGTCCAACCAATTTTTAAATAGGGTTGCTTTTTTAAAAAACTAGATTTTTTTAAACGGAGCCATTTGAACCACTTTCGATAAATAAAATTGGGGAGTTTTTTTGAAAGGCTTATTCTATTTTCCCCCCACCCATTAGGAAAACTAAAAAAATCCTGAACCAAACTATAAAAAAATTTTAGAATTTTTGTGTTTTTAAAAATTTCCCATTTTGTAATTTAAAAATTTTTACCCCACTTTAGAATATTTTTTTTTTGCGGTTAATAATTTAATACTAGTATTTTTTTTTTAAATTCAGGTCACTAATATGCAAAGCGTTATTATTGTATTTACTTTCATATCTTTCTTTTCTGAGCTCGTGACGGGGAAATAAAATTATTTAATAATGATTACGTATATGTTTTACATTAAATATACAGGTTGTCCAGTCTTAATTGGCTTTGTTGGGTATATGAAAAGAATAGTGAGGTTTTTGTAAAGCTACGCTACTTTTTACGAAACAAAAGTTGTTGAGTAACGATTTTTGGCTGATTTTTATGGACGCTGCAATTTCCCTCCCCAATCACACCACGGGCACCCCCGCAGAGGCGCCCTCGGGTAATTCTAATGCCAGAATTGAGTTAGGCATCGCCAAAACCCCCGGGTAACGATTTTCGACTGATTTTCATAGAGCTGCAATTTTCCCCCATCACCCCCCACCCGCAGAGCCACCCCCAGTGCCCTGGAAATTCTAATGCCCAAAATTAAATTAACCCCGAAAACCCCATGTAACGATTTTCGAGGTTTTTTCCGAGTTTTAATTATGCTTGAAAAAAGCATTTATTGCCCAGAATCTTTTTTTAAAAAAAGGCATAACCACACCATATAGAATTTTTCTGTGAGCTTTCTGAACAAAGAAAAACCCCGGGCTCAAATCTCCTTAAAAAAATTTTCCCATTTATTTCCTTATTCCCGAACTAGATTTTTTTCTATAGCAGATCGTGTCCTATTTAGGTCATTCTATAAAGTTTAAAGGGTCTATGTCCCAACAAAAAGGGAAAAAATATTTTACAGTCGGTTTGGGTAGATAGAAGTGTTACCCCATAATAAAAATTGCCAAATGACGAAAGAAAACATTTATCTAATTATTCTTTATTCATATTCCCAGGTAATGGAAAAATAAAATAAAAAAAAGTTTTAAAATCGGATTTTTTTTTATTATCAAAAATAGCGGGGTTGTAACGAAAAAAAAAACTGTTTAACATAAAAACCCTATCAACCCCAAAAACCCCTCCTTTTATTGAAGTCGGTTGAAAATTCAAGGGAAAAAAAACATTAAAAGTCAAATTTTTTTGTTTTTCCCCTTTTGAACTCTTGCAAAATTTTCCGGATTTCTTCTGTTGTTGGAAAATTTATCACGCTCTGTACTTATTAGCATTGGGTTTAAAAATAATTTTGAGACAAAGGGGCTCGCAGTCTGTTCCTAAAATTTTTTTTTTTTAAAAAATCCCTCGACCCCCCTTTTGGGTACCCCCCAAGTCAGAATATATTTATACATAAATATATAATTTTGTATAAGCATTCGTATGTAAATTGTATATGAACAATATCTCAGCCAAGCGGCATTTTTTACATTGAAATTTTTTGGGGGGTCGGATAAATTTTTTTTTTCTGAAAAGCACTGTTTTCTATATTTTCGTCTTCGGTTCTTCTGTCTCGCATAACCCTAGATCTTCTCCGTAAATTTTTTTAAAAAAATTCCCCAAAAAAGGACTTAGCAACGAATTAAACAAGATACAAAACTTAGCAACTTTTTTTTTAAAAAGGAGGGATTATTTTCTGCTTTTGAAAAAATGTATTAAAAACGTCATTCTCGCCTTCAAAAGAAAACCCATTCTTTATATCATCAAGGGGGAAAAAAAAAAATGCTAGACCCCGAAATATGTTCCCCTTTTAAAAAATCTGCTCTCCATTACAGATGCTAATTTGTAAAAGGTTGCAGGGAAAAAAGGCCCGGGAATTTTTTATGGATCAAGCGTAAAAAGTTCATCGTCTGTACTTCACCGGTCTTTTTTTTTTTCTTGTTTAATTTTTCTGAATGACTTTCAACTTTTTGTTTGGCAAAAAAAAAACCCCTTTTTTTGTACAATTTCAGTGAATTGTTCTGCTTGTTTATAAATTTGATAAAAAATTTTCTGATATATGTTGAAACGATGTTTTAATGATGCTATTTTTTTTCCCATGCTGCAAAAAGTCTCCCCCTTTTTTGTTTGAAGATATTTAGAAACTGGCGGGTTTTCTAAATATTTTAGATACACAAAGGCAGTTTTTCTCAAATTTTTAAATTTTTCTAGTAATATTCTGGTTTCAGCTGCGGAATCCCCATCAGCGATTCCATCGTACCCAATAAATTTGGGGTTTCAAAAGGGAAAAAAAATCATTTTTTTCCCCCCCATTATTTACAGTTGCGGAATGAAATATGTTTTGTAACGCATCATTTTTTACTATGCCATCTTGTTTTAATTTTTTTTTTTAAATTTTTCTTTTCCCCTTTATATCTTTTAAAATTTGTTTCCACTTTTTTTGTTTTTTATGATCTAGACATCAGACACTTTCTGACATAAACTAAATAAATTTTGTGATGGGATGCAATTTTTTAAAAGTCACATATGATCAGGTTCAAGACATGAGCGTACGTAAAATCGAGTTTGGGAATCACTTTTAAATGCGCTTGAAGACCAGCGTATTGTCCGCTCATATTAGCTGCACCGTCAAATGACTCGTAACAAAAACTTTAAGGTAAAAAGATAAATTTGACAAATTCCCCTTTTTAAAAAATTTTTACTGTTTAAAAACCCCTAGAAATTTATATCAAGAAAAAAAGAAGACGCTTTGAAAAGCCCTTGGCATAACGCACGCAAAAGTAATTGATCCATTGAAAAATCTTGAGTGAATCAATTTTCCCCAAAAAAAAATTTCTTGGCTTCCTTCCCCAAAAAAAAAAATTTTTTTTTTTAAAATTCCTTTTTTATACTTATTTTGTTTAAAATACTTTTTTACAATAGAGTTATAAAAAGGGCCCCCGCCTTTTTTTCCCCTGTGTTTCAGTGTTTTTTGATTTTTGTTCTAGATTAAAAACCTTTTTTTAAATTTGTCGTCAATATAGTTTTCAACACGGATCGTATTTAAAAAAGTTCAACAGTTGCCAAAAAAAATTTTTCCGTAGAAGTCGAAAATTTTTTTAAAACATAAATATTTTCATTTCGGGGTTTCCCCCCAAGGTAAAACTTTTTTCTAATACTTAAAGTTATATCAATTACCCCTTTTGCCCTTTTTCCCCTTTTAAAATTTTTTTTGTTCGTTGATTGTTAAAATACATGTCCAAAGATTTCCTGAACAGTGTTCATATAACTATCTACTGCCAGTTTATGATTTGATATCTTCATGAATTCTATGCTTTTATAGTTTTAAATTTAAAATATTACCGCGAATCCAGCTTGGTCTCGATTTGATCAAAAGCCATGCAAACAGCACAATCATGCAATTATTAAGTATTTAAAAAGAGCCATTTACGATGAGTTTTTTTGGGGCCCCCTTTTAAAGTGCGATAATATATAGCCTGCATTAAAACTAGGGCCAGGGGTGTTTTTGGGGCTTATAAAAATCCGGCCAACGTTGCGGGATATTATCAGGGGGACAAAAAAAAGCAATATCAACTATGTTTGAATCTTGCTGATTTGAATTTTATAATCCTCATCCTGCGATTTAGAATCTGTAAAGAAAACCTCTTACCTTTTTAATAATAAAAAAGGGCAAAAGGGAAAAGCCAATGCCCCACTAGGGAAAATTTTGACTTGCTACCAAAGGCCCCAAAAGGGGGCTGAAAATCAATTGCGAAAAAATTTTTTGGGGGAAAAAAAAAAAAAAGTTATATTGCTAGATAAACATGTCACCAAAATATTGGCCCGTTTTTAAAACATTTGGGAAACCTTTTGGCACATCAACAAAACATCAGGATGTATTTATTTTGACTAAAAAAATTTTTGGCAATTCTATAAAATGTATTTATGGTGACTGAAAAAAATATAAGAATTTAGCCAGAGTGACATGTGGGGGTTTTCCCTTTTTAAAACTGCAGAGCGCGATCCCCCAAAAAAAAGAAAATAAGAAAAAAAATTAACGTTTTGTATGTCGACAGAAAAAAATAATTTTTTTTTTACAGTACAGCATGCGAAAAATCCCCGTTTTTTAGCGCGGGCCGAAAGAGAAACCAAAAGGGGGCAATTGCCCAGCGTAGTAAAAGTCTTCCTCCGCGTATTTATCATAGAAATTAGGGGCGATCCATCACTGAGAGTGACTACCAAAAAGTATTTTTACTTGGCGTTTGTAAAAATTTTGGGAAATTTTTCCCCAGCTGCAGAAAAAAATACCTTCGATGATTGTGAACTGCCACTATTACTGCCACTGTTTTTAATGTTTTCAGCTTTTTTTTTTTCCCCAAAAGATCCATTTGATTTTTGGGGAAAATTCGAAATATTTTCATTTTATCTTAAAAAATTGGATCTAAACTTCTTCCCCCCAGAAGATTCTTGCAGTTTCTAGTCCCTTTTGAAGAACCAATTTTTCGTTTGAGCGTAGCAGAAAAAAAATCAGCATCTCTCTTTTTTTTCCTTTTTTTTAGCCCCAAAGGATGTTTATAACTCAAAATTTTGGGAAAGGGGGGAAAAACCCCAAAAAAAAAAAGGGGAAAAACAAATTTTCACCCCGACATAAAAAAGGGGCCCCAAACTTTTATTATTGTTTTTATTTTCAAAATTTACAGTTTCTGATTTTCATATTTCGATTCGATTCAGAATTTTTTTGCTTTTGATCATACAGGGGACTTAGCCGTTAAAATCTAAAAAAATTGTGCATTAGTCTAATTCATTAATTCATTCATTTTTGTTTGATAAAAAATTTTTAAAAACCCCCCCTTCCCTAAATAATTTCTTGGCATCCCCCTTTTTTACAGTTTTTTTTTCCCCCAAACAAAAGGCCTATGTACGCCCCCCGATTTTTACGTAGGCGATTGGGGGGGGGCCCGACGAGTCGCGAATTACAGATAATTTATCCGCCGCATTTGTTTTTCGATTCCGCGTTCCCGCATTGCCAGAGGGTTTTTTTGGGGAAAAAAGAGACGTCCCTATTATTTTTAAAGCTTTTTTTTTAATTTTTTGGGGGATTGGACAACATGGGCCTTTTTCCCCCCCTTGCTTTTTTCAATATGTCTTTTAAAAGAAGGGGGGCCCCCGAAGAACTGGGGCCCGGTGGGTTTTTGCCGCCCCGCCGACCACCCGTCCGCCGGGGGCCATGATATATGTTTTAATTAGAAAAAAAACATTTTTAAAAAACCCCCCATATTTCAATATTTTTTAATTTTTAAGAAAAGTTTTTTTTACGAGTAAACCCCCCCTTTTAACAGGTAAAATATCCTCCGATAGTCAAGCTTTTCTTGGGGTTCTCGCCCCCAAAAGGGTCTTCGAAAACCGGGGGGAAAATTGAAAGGATGGCTGCCCAAATTAAAAAAAAAAAAGGTTTCACTGGGGGTGGCCCCCCGGACCCCCCGGGCCCCCAGAGGGAATGAATCCGCAGACCCCCTTGCCGGGGGGGGGGAAAAAATTAAAAGGGGAAACCCGGGCCCCAACCCGGGACAAGGAAGGCCCCAAGGGGAAGTTCTTTTTAAGCTTTAAAAAATAGGGGGGGGGGGTTTAGGGGAAAACCCCCCCCCTAGGGGAAAAAAAACAAAAAAAATAATACTACATAAATGTTCTAAAATCCCCCTTTTTCATACTTAATACCCTATCCGGCTATGGCATCCGTGTATTACGCACGTCTATACCTTGAAAGTTTTAGTTCCGTATGGAGTTAGGGAATCATTCAAATCGTATCCCTTTTGCGCAACTGGGGGAGGGTTTGGGGAGTTATTTTTTTAAAGCAGATTTAGCTTTAATCTTTTGAAAAAAAAAAGGAAAGCGATCATCAAAAACTCACTGCTAACTGAAAAAATTTAAAAACTTTTTAAAAGACAGGCATAAAAATTTAGAATATAATCGTTATGCATGAAAAGAGGTGCAAAAAGTGCTTGAATGGTTTGACAAGATGACGTAATTAATTTTTTTTTTAAGTATAAGAAACTGTCTATTGTATAAAATTTTTTTTGTCCAATTTGGGGTTTTTAAATGTTTTTTCGTTCACGGTAGAAACTCGAGATAGAAAAAAGGGTTTAAAATGAGTGGTTAAATACTAAAAAAAATATGCTTATTTATTCATTTATTCACTTGAAAAAAGGTTCATGCTTTTGGGGAAAAGCGGTTTCCATATAGATATCGATTGAATAAATGTCCTGTACAATGTTCAAAAATTTTTAAAAAAAATTTTTTCCCTTTTAGGGTAGTTGTAGTTAACCACAACTACCCTAAAATAGAAAATAGATGGCAGGAAAAAAAAGTTACCCACTCCCAATATGTATAATAATAATGATATTGCTGTCCAAAAAAGGGGGTTTGTCTACTCCAGAAAAAAAAATAAATGTTTTAAATACCACAGATAAACCCCAGTTTTCCCCCGTATGGAGACAAAAATTTTAAAAAATTTTAATTTCAGTGGGGGGAAAGTATAAGTGGCTACCGATACTGAAGATTTTGGGGGGATTTTAAAAAAATTTAGATTTATGCCCCTTTTTTTAAAAAACCCGGTGTAGGTAAACAGGGGAAAAATTTGGGCAAATTGGGGGGATCCAAATTTATCACAGAGCTTTTAAATTTTTAAAATTTTGGGGCCGGAGTTATTTCTAGGTATATTTAAAAATGATATTAAAACGTGTTATTTTCCCTTTAAACCCTATGAAAAGGTATTAGTTTCAGGGTAAAAAATTTTAAAAATTTTTTTTTAAAAATCAAAAAAAGTTTTTTTCAAAAATTTTTAAAAAAAACAATAAAAAAAATGTTTGTCCGTCGGGGTGTTAAGTTTTTAAAATCTGTAAAAAGAATTCAGAAAATTTAAGAAAAGATTTTAACCCCCCAAAATTTTGGGGGAAAATTATATTCAAAAGGGGCATGAGACCGGATTTTTGAATGACATGGTCCGTCGCTAAAGGGGGAAAGAGGGGGGTTTAAAAAAAAATTTTTTAAAAAAATTTTTTTAAATTAAAAAAACCGCAGGTATTAAAAAAGGTTTTCAAATTTTGATGTCTTATTTTTTCTACATAATTTTGTTTTTATAAATTTTTTTTTCGATTTTTAGTTTTGTTGCACAATAAGTTAACGTACTTTGTTTTTTAATACATAACCTACTTTAAGATTTTAAGATTATACTAATGTTAATAAACTTGTTCGAAAAACTTTTTCCAAAATTTTTGAAACATACATTCATCCATTCAAAAAACCCCCCCCCCAAAATCGCTGGCGCCCACCTACCCAAAGAGAAAATTTTTACCGGCAAAAAACTTCCGGGGCTTGACACCAAAAAGGCCCCCTTTTTTTAAACCCCCCCCAATCAACAATGTACTGGGGGAAAAAAAAATGGAGCAATCAAGGGTACACCCCAAAACTCTAGTGGGGTTGGGGGACGGGGCACTGCAGATTGAAAAAAACCCCCTGCACAAGATCGGCCAGCGGAAAACGCCGAATGCCGCATGTGCATGGAAAAAGGGGGGGGGAAACGGCAG